>QXEO01002109.1:3819054-3944332 GCA_007115705.1 Dactylis glomerata
GAAAAATCGTCCATGAAAACCTCCATAATTTCTTCACAAAAACCATGAAAAATAGTAGACATGCATCTTTGAAAAGTAGCAGGAGCATTGCACAAACCAAACGGCATACGTCTATAAGCATAAGTTCCATAAGGACAAGAAAAGGTGGTTTTCTCTTGATCTTGCGGTTTAACAGCAATCTGGGGGAAGAAACCGGAATAACCATCAAGAAAACAAAAATGAGCCTTTCTTAGATAACCTCTCTAGCATTGATCTCAAACAGTAACGGCTAATGATCTTTCTTAGTAACTTTGTTTACCTTTTAAAATCAATGCACACCTATAACCACCTACTACCCTTTGAGGAATAAGCTCGTTCTTCTATTAGGCCACACAGTGATACCTCCTTTCTTAGGAAACACAATGAACGGGCCTAACCATTACTATCAGCAACAGGATAAATAATACCAGCATCAAGGAGCTTCAATACCTTTTCTTACCACTTCCTCATCTTGGGAATTAAGCGGCGTTGATGTTCAAACAACTGGCTTTGCATCTTCCTCCATGTTAATAGCATGCTGACATATAGTGGGAGAAATCCATTTTAAATCATCAAGAGTATCTTCCATAGCTCCTCGGTGTTTCCTTAATATCTCCAATAACCTTTTTCCTCCTTTCCTAAAAGCTTAGAATGATATAACAGGATATATTTTTATCATCTCTATAAGCATACTTAAGATCATCAGGCAAGGTTTTAATTCAAAAACAAGATTTCCTTAGGTGGCAAAGTGGTACCAAGATCCTCCACAGGTAAATTGTGCTTAATCAATGGTGGTTGATGAAGAAGAATATCGTCAATCTCTCTTCTTTCTTTCCTGAAGACATCACTTTCATGGTCCTCCATAAATTGCTGCAAAGCATTATTAGGAGCAAAGCAATAGAGGCAAGCTGTTCAACTCGAAACATTTTCATTAGCAATTCATTTTCAAAAGGAGTTTAGCAAACTTAGAAAAATTAAACTCATAGATTCTCCATCAAACTTAGTAAGAAAAACTCCTTCTTACAATCTATCACACACCACAGTATTCAAAAAGGGTTCTACCAAAAATAATAGGACAAGTTTTTACTAGCTTCCTACAAGTACTAGAAAATCAGTAGGATATATTAGTCTTACCGCATAAAACTTCCACATCTAAACAATACCAAGTGGCAAGATGTCTCTTGTTAGCAAGTTGAATACCCACACCAATCTCCTCTAGTTCACAAGGGGCAATCTCATGCATAATTTCTTTTAAAGCTCTATAGGAATAGCACTGAACTTGCACCAATGTCACTAAACCATAAAGGCAATGATCGCCAATCCTGATAGAAATAACCAGGAACACTTGTTTTCCTACGCCTGCTGGATGTGAAAAATGTTAGAAGAATCTTTTGCAAAAGACAATATGTTCATCTCCTACATCTTAGTAACAAGGTCCTTCACTATAGCTATAGGAGACTTAATAGTAATTTGCTCATCAGGTTCTACAGCTTTCTTGGTACTATTATTAAGCACACTTACCAGAGTGGAATGCTCCTTTACCTTAGCAGGGAAAGGCATCTTCTCAAAATAAGGTTCAGGCAAAATGCGATCAACAGTACAAACTTCAGTAGTTTTAGCAAGAATACAACTAATATAATCTTTATAAGGCGCATGATACTTGTTCCAATCTTTCTTTGGAACATCAAGATAAGAGGCAAAGGCCTTAAAATAGTTAGCAAGTATCTAAGAATCAAGGCCATAAACAGTGCTAACATTATGAAAGTCATCGGTTTCCATAAAAGCTTTAATGCATTCATAATCATAATTTATACCTGACTTCCTACCTTTGTCGTTTTCCCATCCTTTATCATTTTCTTGAATATGGTCAAGAAGATCCCACTTAGCTTCTTCTTTCATGCGTGTAAATGATCCAGAGCAAGAAGCATCAAATAAATCCTTATCGTGAAGAGTAAGCCTTGCATAAAAATTATTAATAACAATATTACTGGGGAGCTCATGAGTGGGGCATTTGAGCATGAGTGACTTCAATCTCCCCCACGCTTGGGCAATACTCTCTCCATCATGAGGCCAAAAGTTATATATTCGATTATGATCTTTATGAATTTCACTTGGAGGATAAAACTTGGAATAAAAGAGAGGTACAATTTCCTCCCAAGCAATAGATGGACCATCTTTTAGCAGCCAATACCACTCCCCAGCTATGCCTTTCAGTGATAAATAGAATAACTTCCTCTTAATCTGGCTTGATGAAATACCTGCACACTTGAACAACTCGCATAATTAATGTATAAAGAGTAAGTGATCACCCGAATGGACAGTTCCATCTCCTGAATAGCAGTTATCCATAACACGTTCAACAATTTTCATAGGTATTTTAAAAGGATCTAATTGAGCAGGTGGTGGTTGTGGTTCATCCACATCTGCAACAGTGCTAGTAGTGTTCCCAAATAGGAAACCAAATGGAGAACTCTCCATAGCAAAATAAATTAAAAATAAAAGACAGAAATAAAAACAATACTCAGAGCAACGGTTACCTTTACCAATTCCACTCTTTAATAGTGCTTCACTCCCTGGCAATGGCGCCAAAAAATAATCTTAATGACCCACAAGTATAGGGGGTGTATCGTAGTACTTTCGATAAATAAGAGTGTCGAACCCAACGAGGAGCAGAAGGTGCTGACAAGTGGTTTTGATCAAGGATTCACTGTAAATACTAGCAAACGGGTTTTCAGGGGTATTTGGTAATGCAAATAAAGAAAGTACAAGTAAATAAAAGATAGTAAGAACAATTGCAGCAAGTGGCCCAATCCTTTCTAGAGCAAAGGACAAGCCTATTGTATAACTTATGATGACCAAACATTCTCGAGGACACACGAGAGTTTCTGTCAAGAGTTTTCGCTTCATACCGCTAAATAATCTTTATTGGTTTGATAAGTGTTATGGAGGTGAACCTATGCTAGCGCACTACCCTTTCTAGGATAAATACACACTTGTGATTATACCCCTTGCAAGCATCCGCAACTACAAGAAAGTAATTAAGATAAATCTAACCACAGCCTTAAACTCTAAGATCCTATGCTCCCTAGTGCAATGGTTTCGTAATGGATGTTTAGGTTTCTGTCACTCCCGCAACCCCACAATTAGTAGCCAAATACACAGTGCATTCCACTAGGCCCATAAACAGTGAAGTATCATGTAGTCGACGTTCACATGACACCACTGGTGAAATAGCACCACAACAAATAAATATCAAACCATTAAATATTACTCAACATAATTCTACTACTAACATCTTGACTTCTCCCATGTCCTCAAGAACTAAATGAACTACTCACAAGACATCATATGGATCATGATCAGAGGTGAAATAATGGTAAATAACAATTTGAACATAAACCTTAATTCAATGGTTCCACTCAATAGCATCAACCACAAGAGTAATCAACATCGGGAAAGTTTCCCCTAAGAATTTGATAAGATTCAACTCAAGATGTTACAGCAGGACGGCGTGGTGATGGTGGAGATGAAGGTGCTGGTGATGAGGATGATGGTGATGATGATCCCGATGAAGTCCGGTGCGATGGCGATGACGATGGCGACGATCTCCCCTCTCCGAGAAGAATTTTCCCCGTCAGATTCCTGTCTGCCAGAGATATTTTCTCTCTCTAGTGTTGTAACAGCCCAAGTTTTCAAATAAAAAAAATTATCATGCATTCATGGCATATTGCATACCTTTGTCAATTATAAAGTTTTGAATCATATTTCTTCAAAGAATACTGTTTCATTTCCCATTTTACACCAAGTTTAGAATTGGTCAGTTTTGGTTTTATTCAAATCAAAAGGGCATAGCTATTTCAAAACCTAAAACAGAAAAACAGGAAAAACAGAAAACAAAAGAAAAGAAAACAGAACAAAAAAAGGGAAAAGGAGAGGCATCAGCCCAACTGGGCCGCACCCGGGGCCCAAATACCGAGAAGCAGCCCGAGCCAGCCCAGCCCCGCTCACCCCCTCTCTCTCTCATTGCCAGGCCGACCCCACCTATCGGCTCTTTCTTCTCCATCGTCTCTCTCTCTGGAAATGGAAACTAGCCATTACTCCCTCCCATAATGCCTTCATCTCTTTAACCCTTTCCCATTCAAGGCCGCACTCCTCTCTTCCTTCTCCCTCTGGAATCCAAACAAGAGACGCCGCCATCGGAGAGGAATTCCTCACCGGAATTCATGATTTCCGCCACCAAAAATTGTCGGTAACGATGTGGTGGAGCAGCCCCACACTCCCTCTCTTGCCTCCCTCTCTTCCTCTCCCTCGTGCACCTCCTCTGACCGATGGCCGAACGTCTTTCCTCTGCAGGACCTCGCCGTAGACGATGTCCCAAAGTGCCGACGCCCTAGCCACCTCCGGTCACCCTTCGGCATCGCCTCAGGAAGCCATCGCCACCATCGACCACGAATACAAGCTCGCTGTCCTCTACAGCATGTCGTCCACCTCTCCCTCACCTTTGCTGACCACCGGAGCATCGCTGACATCGACCTTCTGGACGCCCTCGTCGGACCTTGCCTAGCCGGTGAGTCCATCCCCCTTCCTTTCTTTCCCGTCCCTCCGATTGGAGTCCTACGGTTCCGATTAGAAGCATCAAACCGAATCGGTATAGGCCAGTAGATTGCTGCCACATCGACCAGCCTAGTCAGCCCCCGGTCAATCTAGTCAAATCAATTTAAAATTTGAATTTTCAAATTCTAGTTTCTATACTGAACTTGTAAAATCGATATAAAATAATACACTTGGCCAAAATTTGCAAATTAGGTATCCCTGGAATCCTTGCAATGTGTAGAACACAAATATGTGGAGAAACCATAGGGGTACTGTACAAAGTTTTGAAATGAAAAATAAAATAGCAAAATGACTTATAAACACCATAAATTTTATAACTTTTGTTCTATAGATCCAAATGCTACAAAGTTGTAGTCTATGGATTCCTCAGAACATGTAGAACACTCTAGAATCAAAAAATTTCAAACTTGAAATGTGCACAAACTTGCTACTGTTAAATTTAATCAAATCACTATTTTGGACCTCATTTGATTTTAGGAAATGATTTTGGGGTGAAACCACTTGCAGTGGCTTTATATTACTGTCATCTATCCAGTGGGTTCACAACCCAATTTTTGCAGAGCAATACCAAACCAGAACATTTTTTGGGAAGTGTTAGCTCCATATTCTAATTAACCAATTGGTTTATTGCTTTGCTAAATAATTAAGAAAGCTTTTCCAACACCACACTTGTTTTCTAAATAGCATGGTTCACTAAATACAACATTTTCACACACTAACTTAGTGTGTGAAATTAAAATGACATTTGCATACATGCATACATGTCTATGATTACCATTAGAAATAGTGTGTTTATGCTTGTTCCATTTTGTTTGTATAGATTGTGAAGAGGAGCAGAACAACTACTGTGACTGTTGTGAGTGTGTAGGCTATTACCAAGGCAAGTGGCACACATATTCCCTACCCATTTTATTGTATGCATTAGTGTTTTATAAGTAGTATGCATGATAGCTTGGTTATCCAAAGTGATGTTTTGCAATGCTAGATCTTAGTAGAGTATAGCCACCCCTGAACCAACTCCTGATAGGTTGTGACTATATTGAAAAAATGATGCCAATGCTTATTTCATGGATTGTTGGTCAGTTTGATATTTAAACTACAACCCTAATGAAATACCTGGGTGAAAATGGCATTGCTTGGTTTATGTTGAGTGGCTACCCAGGGCTACACACCTGGCTTTCAACCTAGGATTTGTGTAGTTGTCATCGCGTGGGGGTACACTTGTGGATGGCCACCCAGGAACAAAGAGACTACCATGTCTTCCTTGCTTTAGTGAGCTTCTAGTGTAGCCTTATGACAATATGGACTCTGTCTTGACTAACTAGGTTGTGAGAGTTCAACTTGTGTGCAAGACATTGGTTGGTAGCATAATTATAGGTAGGAATGGGTCTTGCCAGTATAGTTCCTCTCTCCTTCTAAAAGTTCTTGTCTCATTCTTCTCTCTGGGTAGAATGGGTCTTAAGGTGAAAGTGCACAACCCCTGCAGGGTGTAAAACTAATCGATTAGCCGTGTCCCCGGTTATGGACAACTTGAGTTTCTAGACATGGATGTACGGAAGAGTCTCATCACCATTTCTGAATGAAATAAAATTGTTTAGAAACATTCAGGACAGTGACTACTTAGGAATACACACCTGACTATCAACCCAGGATTTGTGTGGTTGTCTTCACCTGAGGGTTATCCTGGTTTTGATGAGTAACTACCCGGGGTCACATACTCAGGACCTCATTTGACTTCTCCCATGTTCCCAAGAACTAAATGAACTACTCACAAGACATCATATGGATCATGATTAGAGGTGAAATAATGGTAAATAACAATCTAAACATAAACCTTAATTCAACGATTCCACTCAATAGCATCAACCACAAGAGTAATCAACACCGGGAAAGTTTCCCCTAAGAATTTGATAAGATTCAACTCAAGATGTTATAGCAGGACGGCGTGGTGATGGTGGAGATAAAGGTGCTGGTGATGAGGATGATGGTGATGATGATCCCGATGAAGTTCGGTGCGATGGCGATGATGATGGCGACGATCTTCCCTCTCCGAGAAGGAATTTCCCTGGCAGATTCCTGTCTGCCAGAGAGATTTTCTCTCTCTAGTGTTTTTCGCCCCGCAGAGGCGGTGGTGTCTGATACGTCTCAAACGTATCCATAATTTTGATGCTACATGCTTGTTTTTACACCATTTGTTTAGTGTTTTGTTACACTTCATGGCATTTTTATGCATTTTCTAGAACTAACCTATTAACGAGATGCCATAGTGCCAGTTCCCTATTTTCTACTATTTTTGTGTTTCAGAAATGCTACATAGGAAATATTCTCAGAATTATACGAAAGAAAAGCCAGACGTCCAGATATTTCATGGAGCTTCCAGAAGACCGAAGAGGAGACGGAGCCGAGCCAGAGGGCGGCCACACCATAGGGCGGCGCGGCCTAGGGCTAGCCCGTGCCCCCTGGTGGTGTGGGCCCCCTGGTCCACCTCTGACGCTACCCCTTCGCCTATAAAGACCCCCCGACGGGAAAAACCTAAATACTCGATCAATTTTCCAGAAACACATCGCGATCCGCCGTCGTCATCGACCCAAGATCGGGAGGGTCTAGAAGCTCTTCCCGGCACCCTGTCAGAGAGGGGAATCACCATCGGAGGTCTTCTTCATCGCCATGCTTGCCTCCGGTGCGATGAGTGAATAGTCTACCTTGGACTGGGTCCATAGCAGTAGCTAGATGGTTGTCTTCTCCACCATGTGCTTCATGTTTAGATCTCGTGAGCTGCTTTACATGATCAAGACTACCTTTATGTAATTCTACATGTTGTGTTTGTTGGGATCCGATGAATATTGGTGTTATGATTGAGTTGATGTACTAAAATTTATCTTATGTTATCTCTATATTGTTTATGATCTTGCATGCTCTCCGCTGTTAGTAGCTATCTTGGCCGAGTAGTTGCTAGTGACTCCAAGAGGGGGTATTTATGCTCGATAGTGGGTTCATGCCTCTATTTAATCTGGGGCAGTGACAGAAACCTCTAAGGTTGTATATGTGCTATTGTTACTAGGGGGAAAACAACATTCATATGCTCGAGGGCATATGCTTTGTTTACATTACACACTTTGCTTAATGCAATTATCTGTTGTTCACAACTTAATACTTGTGGAGTTCTCAGATTGATTCACCACAAGTGGATTATTAGTCATAGATGCAGTTGGATGGCGGTCTATGTATCTTGTTGTAATGCCTAGAGTAAATCTCATAGTGATCCTCTCATCATATGCACGTTGTCTTTATTCTATCAATTGCCCAACTGTAATTTGTTTACCCAGCATGTGTTATTTTATCTTATGGAGAGACACCACTAGTGAACTGTGGACCCTGATCCTATTTCCATTATATTGTTATCACCTATTTCCCTTACTCGCACTGCTTATTTTACTTGCATACTATTACTATTTTCCACTTGATATGCTCATTTCTTTGTTTCAAGCAAACTGGTGAGATTGACAACCTCATCGTAAGTTGGGAGCAAAGTATTTGGTTGTGTTGTGTGCAGGTTCCGCATTGCAGCTGGCAAAGCAAAGCTTGGACGAGGCGCCTTATAAATTGTCCAGAGCTGTCGCAAGCTAGCAAGCATCACCTTCAGTCGTTTGGCTTCTTCCCCTTCAGATCGATAAACCTTGGTTTCTTACTGAGGGAAAACCTTGCTACTATATTCATCATACCTTCCTCTTGGGGTTCCCAACTGGACGATGATTCACATTAACCGTACCGCAAGCATCAGTGTCTATCTCTGAGCCCCCCTCCCCTTCACTTAGGTTTTCGGGGATGATGATATACGCAAAGGGGCGATGGTAGTAGTGGGCCAGGGTGGCCTCACAATAGGCCGGCGTGGCCAGGGGTAGGCTCGCGCCCCTTGTGTGTGAGCCTGCCCTGTGGCTCCTCTCGCCTCCTCCTTCTGGCTTCTTTAGTCTTCTGGCAAAGTATAATTTTCTTGTATTTTTTGGAATTTCCTGATCTTCTAAAACATGGTGTCTTGATGGTCCTTTTTTCAGTAGAATCGTGACTCCGGCAGGAAATCCTCCAATGATCATCAAACATGTAAAAACAGAGGAAACAACATAAGTATCATCTCTAAATGTGAAATATATCAATGAATAACAGTAAATTATGATACAAATTAGTGATGCAAAATGGACGTATCAAGCGCATGGGCCTGCTAGCTGCTGAGCGCGTATGGATGAGCTTGCCGTTGAAGATGATCCGTAGCCACAGGGGGCGGACTTACTGTGATGGAGATGCACGCCGGTGGCCGGGCACGGACGGCCGGCGGAGCACGGTCGCGGTAGCACCCGAGCTGACGGAAAGGGCGCCAAGCCCCTGGGACTTTGCTGATGAAGCCGTCGGAGAAGACAAGGAGGTTGCTACTAAAATGCGTGACGGAGAAGCCATTGCCGAAGAAGACTGCCGACGCCTGCATGAGCGACGAAGCGGTTGATGAGGATGATACCATCCAGATGAACTCCAGCCAGCGCCACTATCAGCCTCACGGTGGGTGCCAAATATCGTCGTGGTGAACGAGCGTATGCCACAGGGTGGCTTAACTTGGGGCCGATGGACACTGTTGGATCTGGAGGAGGGAAGACGCGGTAAAAACCGCGCACGGAAGACACTGCAAACACGGCGAGCTACCCAGGTTTGGGGCTCTCGTGAGGAGGTAAAACCCCTAATCATGCCTGTCTGATCGGTATATCTGTGTATAGTGGAGCTACACTGATGCTCCTTGAGCTGTTTGTCTAGAGGAAGAAGAAGAACAGAGCTAGCTACTAGCGGCCATAAGCTTGGCTCGATGGCCTCCCCAGCTTCTCCTCCCTCACATACGAGTGCTCCTCCTCTTATACTAATGAATGAGAGAGAAAGAAGAGGACACATGGGACATGCCCCCATGTGTCATGTACAGTGAACAAGGTACAACACTATTTATCAATAGTGGTCTATCCTAGTCTTGTCATCTTGTCTTATCTTGAACTGTAGCCATGATGCCTTATCTATATCTTGTACGATGCATGTCTTATCTGCGTCCTTGCATCCTCTAGAAAGGATCCATGGTCGAGCTAGTATGCAGATCCCTAGACTTGGCATGATGATGGAGAGCGCTGGGACTAGCGATACCACAGCCCACAGCCGACGTGGCCATCTTGATTGATGGAGGGAGCAGCCTCACCAATCCCGGCCGAGGGCGAGCCTGCCTGGGGCGATCTGGAAGCCGGCCAGGCTAATGTTAGCCTGGAAGGCCTGGCTCGATGGAGGAGGGGGCCGGGACTAGGAAATGCCGGCCCAGCCCAGCCCGGGCGCGGGAGAAGGGAGCCGGGACGGGGGGAATGTCTTTGCGGTCATCAAGTTGTGTGCCACACGCTGAGAGGGGCCTTTGTTGCTTGCAATTATTTTTGGTACTATAACTTGTTAGACCAATTGCTTAGACAGTCTTTTTGTTGCAAATTCAAAAAATTCTCAAAATACAAATTTTGTGGGCCAAAGGTGTCAGATAAAATGTCTCCTTTGCCCTTCTTTGCTTTTAGCTAAGTTATCGATGCTTGACCTTCAGAAGTATCTTACACTACTCATGTGATCTTTTTGCACAGAACAAAATTATACTAACTATTTTTTTGGACAAACAATGTTTGCTTTAATTGTGTGCTTAGCATTAGCAACTTTAACAGCCTGTCTCCGGTTCATCGCCGTCGCATCCTGGATCTTGTGCGTCGGCTCGATGGAGAGGAGCGGACTCGACGGAGAGGACAAAGAGCCGGCCGAGCTCGTAGTATCCAGATGCAGACAACCAGAGCGAGCCAGGGCAACAGTCGATTCCCGAAGGTCAACCATGGCCGGATCTCGAAATTCTATGGTTGCTCGACAGCGGCTTTCTCATGTGTTTAATCCTCATCCCCAAGTCCGGTGTGGCGCCGGGAAATCTCCAGGGACGGCGGCTAGCGTGGTCGTGCCGCAGCAGCCGCTCAGCGGGTCTGCCATGACCGGATCTCGGGAACCAAGGCGATGTGTCTTGAAGCTCCCTGGCGCCATGATTCTCGTTGGGAACCATGATTGCCTACAGATATCCGATGACCCCGGCCGCGCTGCGCAGAGGCAGTAGCGCCTAGTTGATTTACCGACGATTCAAGACCGGCGGACCGCGATTTCATACATGCTCTGTACTGGACCAACGAAGAAGATGACTAGTTCATTTACCGACTAGGAAATAGTTAAATACAATCTGTAAGCCATAGTATGCAGAAATGTAGCGTAGCTTAGTTGGTCTGTTCCATCAGAACCTACCGGAGGTTCTTGGTTCGATTCTCACCTGCCCCGTGTTGGCAAACTTTTTCCATTTTTTCGGCCATGACAGGTGGGTCCCAGCCGTCAGCCTATGGAGCAGAGTCAGCATAATGTCAGTAGCTGGATCCACGGGCAACTGTTGCAGCTATATACCCAACCAAGGTAATTCAAGTTCCTGGCTGTATTTTATTTTTCACCTACAATTCCAAAACGTGTTTAAAAATACAAATTTTACATCTTTTTACCTGTTACTCTGGATTTAAAATGTTATATATGAAAATTTATCCAAAAAATGTAAAAATTTAGTTTTGATATCCGCTTAGGTTTCCCATTTTTTGAATTGTTTTCAACCATATTTTTTGAACTAAGTTGTAGATATTGTTAAGATGCACATCTCTACCAAAAATAGGGCCAATATTCGAAATTTTGCTATAGAACTTGCACAAACCAAGCTCAATTGGGTAGAAAGCCAAGTAAGGTCCTCCTTGGTGCCATTTTTTGTGAAGAGTTTTTCTCTGAAATGTTAGTATGCCATGTTTGGTATTTTTTTCTACATACTACATCACATATCATGACTCCATGTGCTAGTTTTCCATTTTTTCAATTTTTTTTCAATTCCCTTTGCTCCCATTTCAAATCTAGGTCAAACTCGCGGTGCCCGCCATGTGTGCTGGCTTGGTGGGGCCCCCAAGTTTGTGATAAGTTCAGGGTTTTCACACCTTCAGGGAACCTCCAGGTATTTTCCCTGAATTATTTTGAAGTGTAGTTTATGTAGCTCTAGTTCAAATTTGCATTTATATGGATTTAGCTCAAAAATAATTCAGTATATGGATGCAAGCCGAGAAAATTCATGAACTCCTGGATCTTGCCTTACTACAAGGTCCCCTATATGTGAAAATTGGATTGGTGGAGTTCTGCACAATACCCTTGGTAGCCACTTCACAGAAAACCACCTGTTTTGTCCATTCTAGGCATTAATAAAATGGAAAATCCATTTTTTGTGTAGCAACTCAAAAAAGCCTAGTTACAAAAGTTGTACACATTGTTAAGATGCACATCTCTACCAAAAATGGGGCCAATATTCAAAATTTTACTATAGAACTTGCACAAACCAAGCTCAATTGGGTAGAAAACCAAGTGATGTCCTGCTTGGTGCCATTTTTTTTGAAGAGTTTTTCTCTGAAATGTTAGTATGCCATGTTTGGTATTTCTCCTAGGTACTACATCACATATCATGACTCCATGCGCTAGTTTTCCATTTTTTCAATTTTTTTTGAATTTCCTTTGCTCCCATTTCAAATCGAGGTCAAACTCGCGGTGCCCGCCATGTGTCTGGCTTGGTGGGGCCCCCAAGTTTGTGATAAGTTCTGGGTTTTCACACCTTCAGGGCACCTCCAAGTATTTTCCCTGATTTTTTTGAAGTGTAGTTTATGTAGCTCTAGTTCAAATTTGCATTTATATGGATTTAGCTCAAAAATAATTCAGTATATGGATGCAGGCCGAGAAAATTCATGAAATCCTGGATCTTGCCTTACTACAAGGTCCCCTATATGTGAAAATTGGATTGGTGGAGTTCTGCACAATACCCTTGGTAGCCACTTCACAGAAAACCACCTGTTTTGTCCATTCTAGGCATTAATAAAATTGAAAATCCATTTTTTGTGTAGCAACTCAAAAAAGCCTAGTTACAAAAGTTGTAGACATTATTACGATGCACATCTCTGCCAAAAATGGGGCCAATATTCGAAATTTTGCGATAGAACTTGCACAAACCAAGCTCAATTGGGTAGAAAACCAAGTGATGTCCTGCTTGGTGCCATTTTTTTTAAGAGTTTTTCTCTGAAATGTTAGTGTGCCATGGTTGGTATTTTTCCTAGGTACTACATCACATATCATGACTCCATGCGCTAGTTTTCCTTTTTTCAATTTTTTTTGAATTTCCTTTGCTCCCATTTCAAATCTAGGTCAAACTCGCGGTGCCCGCCATGTGTGCTGGCTTGGTGGGGCCCCCAAGTTTGTGATAAGTTCTGGGTTTTCACACCTTCAGGGCACCTCCAGGAATTTTCCCTAATTTTTTTTGAAGTGTAGTTTATGTAGCTCTAGTTCAAATTTGCATTTATATGGATTTAGCTCAAAAATAATTCAGTATATGGATGCAGGCTGAGAAAATTCATGAAATCCTGGATCTTGCCTTACTACAAGGTCCCCTATATGTGAAAATTGGATTGGTGGAGTTCTGCACAATACCCTTGGTAGCCACTTCACACAAGACCACCTGTTTTGTCCATTGTAGGCATTAATAAAATGGAAAATCCATTTTTTTGTAGCAACTCAAAAAAGCCTAGTTACAAAAGTTGTACACATTGTTAAGATGCACATCTGTGCCAAAAATGGGGCCAATATTCAAAATTTTGCTATAGAACTTGCATAAACCAAGCTCAATTGGGTAGAAAACCAAGTGAGGTCCTGCTTGGTGCCATTTTTTGTGAAGAGTTTTTCTCTGAAATGTTAGTATGCCATGGTTGGTATTTTTCCTAGGTACTACATCACATATCATGACTCCATGCGCTGGTTTTCCATTTTTTCAATTTTTTTTGAATTTCCTTTGCTCCCATTTCAAATCTAGGTCAAACTCGCGGTGCCCACCATGTGTGCTGGCTTGGTGGGGCCCCCAAGTTTGTGATAAGTTCTGGGTTTTCACACCTTTAGGGCACCTCTAGGTATTTTCCCTGATTTTTTTTGAAGTGTAGTTTATGTAGCTCTAGTTCAAATTTGCATTTATATGGATTTAGCTCAAAAATAATTTAGTATATGGATGCAGGCCGAGAAAATTCATGAAATCCTGGATATTGCCTTACTACAAGGTCCCCTATATGTGAAAATTGGATTGGTGGTGTTCTGCACAATACCCTTGGTAACCACTTCATAGAAAACCACCTGTTTTGTCCATTCTAGGCATTAATAAAATGGAAAATCCATTTTTTGTGTAGCAACTCAAAAAATACTAGTTACAAAAGTTGTAGACATTGTTAAGATGCACATCTCTGCCAAAAATGGAGCCAATATTTGAAATTTTGCTATAGAACTTGCACAAACCAAGCTCAATTGGGTAGAAAGCCAAGTGAGGTCCTGCTTGGTGCCATTTTTTGTGACGAGTTTTTCTTTGAAATGTTAGTATGCCATGTTTGGTATTTCTCCTAGGTACTACATCACATATCATGACTCCATGCGCTAGTTTTCCATTTTTTCAATTTTTTTTGAATTTCCTTTGCTCCCATTTCAAATCTAGGTCAAACTCGCGGTGCCCGCCATGTGTGCTGGCTTGGTGGGGCCCCAAGTTTGTGGTAAGTTCTGGGTTTTCACACCTTCAGGACACCTCCAGGTATTTTCCCTGATTTTTTTGAAGTGTAGTTTATGTAGCTCTAGTTCAAATTTGCATTTATATGGATTTAGCTCAAAAATAATTCAGTATATGGATGCAGGCCAAGAAAATTCATGAAATCCTAGATCTTGCCTTACTACAAGGTCCCCTATATGTGAAAATTGGATTGGTGGTGTTCTGCACAATACCCTTGGTAGCCACTTCACAGAAAACCACCTGTTTTGTCCATTCTAGGCATTAATAAAATGGAAAATCCATTTTTTGTGTAGCAACTCAAAAAATCCTAGTTACAAAAGTTGTAGACATTGTTAAGATGCACATCTCTGCCAAAAATGGGGCCAATATTCGAAATTTTGCTATAGAACTTGCACAAACCAAGCTCAATTGGGTAGAAAACCATGTGAGGTCCTGCTTGGTGCCATTTTATGTGAAGAGTTTTTCTCTGAAATGTTAGTATGCCATGGTTGGTATTTTTCCTAGGTACTACATCACATATCATGACTCCATGCGCTAGTTTTCCATTTTTTCAATTTTTTTTGAATTTCCTTTGCTCCCATTTCAAATCTAGGTCAAACTCTCGGTGCCTGCCATGTGTGTTGGCTTGGTGGGGCCCCAAGTTTGTGGTAAGTTCTGGGTTTTCACACCTTCAGGGCACCTCCAGGTATTTTCCCTGATTTTTTTTGAAGTGTAGTTTATGTAGCTCTAGTTCAAATTTGCATTTATATGGATTTAGCTCAAAAATAATTCAGTATATGGATGCAGGCCGAGAAAATTCATGAAATCCTAGATCTTGCCTTACTACAAGGTCCCCTATATGTGAAAATTGGATTGGTGGTGTTCTGCACAATACCCTTGGTAGCCACTTCACAGAAAACCACCTGTTTTGTCCATTGTAGGCATTAATAAAATGGAAAATCCATTTTTTGTGTAGCAACTCAAAAAATCCTAGTTACAAAAGTTGTAGACATTGTTAAGATGCACATCTCTGCCAAAAATGGGGCCAATATTCGAAATTTTGCTATAGAACTTGCACAAACCAAGCTCAATTGGGTAGAAAGCCAAGTGAGGTCCAGCTTGGTGCCATTTTTTGTGAAGAGTTTTTCTCTGAAATGTTAGTATGCCATGTTTGGTATTTTTCCTAGGTACTACATCACATATCATGACTCCATGCGCTATTTTTCCATTTTTTCAATTTTTTTGAATTTCCTTTGCTACCATTTCAAATCTAGGTCAAACTCGCGGTGCCCGCCATGTGTGCTGGCTTGGTAGGGCCCCCAAGTTTGTGATAAGTTCTGGGTTTTCACACCTTCAGGGCACCTCCAGGTATTTTCCCTGATTTTTTTTGAAGTGTAGTTTATGTAGCTCCAGTTCAAATTTGCATTAATATGGATTTAGCTCAAAAATAATTCAGTATATGGATGCAAGCTGAGAAAATTCATGAAATCCTGGATCTTGCCTTACTACAAGGTCCCCTATATGTGAAAATTGGATTGGTGGAGTTCTGCACAATATCCTTGGTAGCCACTTCACCGAAAACCACCTGTTTTGTCCATTCTAGGCATTAATAAAATGAAAATTCCATTTTTTATGTAGCAAATCAAAAAAGCCTAATTACAAAAGTTGTAGACATTATTAAGATGCACATCTCTGCCAAAAATGGGGCCAATATTTAAAATTTTGCTATAGAATTTGCACAAACCAAGCTCAATTGGGTAGAAAGCCAAGTGAGGTCCTGCTTGGTGCCATTTTTTGTGAAGAGTTTTCCTCTGAAATGTTAGTATTCCATTTTTTGTATTTTTTCTAGGTACTACATCACATATCATGACTCCATGCGCTGGTTTTCCATTTTTTCAATTTTTTTTTAAATTTCCTTTGCTCCTATTTCAAATCTAGGTCAAACTCACGGTGCCCGCCATGTGTGCTGGCTTGGTGGGTCCCCCATGTTTGTGATATGTTCTAGGGTTTCACACCTTTAGGGCACCTCCAGGTATTTTCCCTGAATTTTTTTGAAATGTAGTTTATGTAGCTCTAGTTCAAATTTGCATTTAATTGGAATTAGCTAAAAAATAATTCACTATATGCCTGCAAGCTGAGAAAATTCATGAAACCCTGTATCTTGCCTTCCTATAAGGTCCCCTATGTGTGAAAATTGGAGTGGTGGAGTTATGCATACTGCCCTTGGTAGCCACTTCACAAAAAAACACTTGTTTTGCCCATTTTGACCAGTAATAAAATAGAAAATCCATTTTTTATATAGCAACTCAAAAAACTCTAGTTACAAAAGTTGTTGGAAATGGAAAGATGCACATCACTCCCAAAAATGGGGTCAATATTCAAAAGTTTTCTATAGAATTTGCACAAACCAAGCTCAATTGGGTAGAAAGCCAAGTGAGGTCGTGCTTGGTGCCATTTTTTGTGAAGATTTTTCCTCTGAAATGTTAGTATGCCATTTTTTGTATTTTTTCTAGGTACTACATCACATATCATGACTCCATGCGCTGGTTTTCCATTTTTTCAATTTTTTTTAAATTTCCTTTGCTCCTATTTCAAATCTAGGTCAAACTCACGGTGCCCGCCATGTGTGCTGGCTTGGTGGGTCCCCCATGTTTGTGATAGGTTCTAGGGTTTCACACCTTTAGGGCACCTCCAGGTATTTTCCCTGAATTTTTTTGAAATGTAGTTTATGTAGCTCTAGTTCAAATTTGCATTTAATTGGAATTAGCTAAAAAATAATTCACTATATGCCTGCAAGCTGAGAAAATTCATGAAACCCTGGATCTTGCCTTCCTATAAGGTCCCCTATGTGTGAAAATTGGAGTGGTGGAGTTATGCATACTGCCCTTGGTAGCCACTTCACAAAAAAACACTTGTTTTGCCCATTTTGACCAGTAATAAAATAGAAAATCCATTTTTTATATAGCAACTCAAAAAACTCTAGTTACAAAAGTTGTTGGCAATGGAAAGATGCACATCACTCCCAAAAATGGGGTCAAGATTCAAAAGTTTTCTATATAACTTGCACAAACCAAGCTCAATTGGGTAGAATGCCGAGTGAACTCCTGCGTGGTGGCATTTTTTGTGAAGAGTTTTTCTATGAAATCTTGATATGCCATGTTTGGTATTTTTTATAGGTACTACATTACATATCATGACTCCATGCACTGGTTTTCTATTTTTTTGATTTTTTTGAATTTCCTTTGGCCCTATTTCGAATTTAGGTCAAACTCGCGGTGCCCGCCGTGTGTGCTAGGTGTGTGGTTCCCCCAAGTTTGGGATGGGTTTTGGGGTTCCACACTTTCTGGGCACCTCCAGGTATTTTCCCTCAATTTTTTTGAAGTGTATTTTATGTAGCTCTAGTTCAAATTTGCATTTAATTGGATTTAGCTCCAAAATAATTCAGTATATGGCTGCAAGCCGAGAAAATTCATGAAACCCTGGATCTTGCCTTCCTATAAGGTCCCCTATGTGTGAAAATTGGAGTGGTGGAGTTATGCACACTGCCCTTGGTAGCCACTTCACAAAAAAACACTTGTTTTGCCCATTTAGACCAGTAATAAAATAGAAAATCCATTTTTTGTATAGCAACTCAAAAAACCTTAGTTGTAGGCATCAGAAAGATGCACACCTCTGTAAAAAATGGTGTCAAGATTCAAAAGTTTACTATAGAACTTGCATAAACCTAGCTCAAAATTTGAAATCTAACCAGACGTGGTTCAAAACAATTCAAAAAATGGGAAACCTGAGCCTATATTAATATTAATTTTTTACATTTTTCTAATAAACTTTCATATATAATATTTTAAATACATAGTTACAAATGAAAAGATATAAAATTTACATTTTTAAACACATTTTGAATTTATAGGTGAGAATTAATATACAGCCAGAAACTTTTGTTACTCTAATTGGGGATAGCTGCAACAACTGGCCTGTGGGTCCAGCCGTTAATACTGTGCTGACTCGGCTCTAGAGACTGACGGCTGGGGCCAACCTGTTAGGTCGGAATAAAATGGCAAAAGTGTGCCTGCGCGGAGCATGTGGGAATCGAACCCTGAACCGCTGGTTGGTTGCGATGGAACAAGCCAACTAGGCTGCAGTTGCTTGTTGTATTGTATGGCTTACATATTACATATTCTATTGAACCATCGCCTGGTCGGTAAATCAACTAGTCGTCTTCTTCGTTGGTCTGTATGGTATAGAGACGAAAATTGATGGCTACCGCCTCTGCGCAGCGCTGCGGGGATCACCGAAAATCCATAGGCAATCGCGGTCCCGAATGGGGATCATGGCGCCATGGAGCTCCGAGACACATCGGCCTAGAGTCCCGAGATCCGGTCAATGGCAGACCCGATGAGCGGCCGCGGCGGAACGGCCACGCTAGCCGCCCTCCCTGGAGATTTCCCGGTGCCACACCACTTGGGGATGAGGATCAAACACGCGAGAAAGCCGCTGGTCGAGCAACCACAGAATTTTGAGATCCGGCCATGGTTGACCTTCAGGAATCGACTGCTACGGGGTACCCTGGCTCGCTCTGCATCTGGATACTACGAGCTTGGCTGGCTCCTCGTCCTCTCCGTCGAGTCCGCTCCTCTCCGTCGAGCCGATGCACAAGATCCCGGATGCGACGGTGGCCAACCGGAGACATGCTGTTAAAGTTGCTAATGCTAAGCACACAATTAAAGCAAACATTGTTTGTCTAAAAAACTAGTTAGTATGATTTTTGTTCCGTGTAAAAAGATCATACGAGTAGTGTAAGATGCTTCTGAAGGTCAAGCATCCACAACTTAGCTAAAAGCAAAGAAGGGTAAAGGGGACATTTTATCTGACACCTTTGGCCCACAAAATTTGTATTTTTGTATTTTTTGAATTTGCACCAAAAAGACTATCTAAGCAATTGGCCTAACAAGTTATAGTAGCTAAAATAATTGCAAGCAACAAAGGCCTCTCTGAGCGTGTCACACTCAACTTGGTGACCGCAAAGACATACCCCCGCCGGGACGCTGCGACCTGGGCGACGCCGGCCCAGGCCCAGCATGGAGCGCGGGGCGCCGGGATCGAAGAGGTCGGCCCATCTAGGGGTGGCCGAGATGAAGCAAGCACCAGCCCATCTGGGGGCGGCCGGGACTGAGTTGGAATGTCAGAGTCGCCATATGCCGGTCCGACAACTCATATGCCGGCCTGGCAAGTCATATCCCGGCCCGACAAGCCATATGCTGGCCTGGGCTCAAGAATAACAGGCCGACTTTGCTATATTCCGACTTAGGCTGCTGTTTACTCCTTTTTAAATATTCCTGCACATAGAATCCGATATATAATATAGATTAGTCATGTTAACAAATAGAACTTTGGTATACCCGGGGTCATATCCCCGACAGAGATAGAACTGTACAAAAGGATCTACAATTAGGTTTTTATTGGCCTACCCTTTTTAAATATGCAAGAAAGTTTATGTTATCTTGTGATGGATGCCAAAGAGTTGGTAATATTTCTAGACGCAATGAAATGCCTATGAATTATTCTCTTGTTATTGAACCATTTTACTGCTGGGGATTTGACTTTATGGGTCCTTTTCCTCCTTCAGAAGGTTATACTCATATACTTGCTGCTGTTGATTATGTTACTAAGTGGGTAGAAGCTATACCTACAAAGAGTAATGTTGGTGAGACCTCGTTAAAAAATGCTTAAGGATGTTATTTTTCCTAGGTTAGGTGTGCCTAGTATCTTATGACTGATGGAGGTTCTCATTTTATTCATGGTGGTTTTAGGAAGACCCTTGCTAGATATGATGTTAATCATAGAATTGCTTCAGCTTATCATCCCTAAACAAGTGGGCAAGTAGAATTATCAAATAGAGAAATTAAGTCTATCTTGCAAAAGACTGTTAATAAATCTAGAAAAAATTGGGCTAGTAAGTTAAATGATGCTTTATGGGCTTATAGAACTGCTTATAAAAATCCTATGGGTATGTCTCCTTACAAAATGGTTTATGGAAAAGCTTGTTACTTGCCTTTAGAATCAGAACACAAAGCTTATTGGGCAGTGAAAGAACTTAATAGAGATTTTAAACTTGCTGGTAAGAAAAGTTTGCTTGACCTGAGTTCTTTAGATGAATGGATAAGTGAAGCTTATGAAAATGCTAGACTCTTTAAAGAGAAAGTTAAAAAATGGCATGATAGGAGAATTCTTAAGAGAGAGTTCCATGTTGGTGAGAAAGTTCTATTGTATAGGTCTTGTCTCAGATTTTTTGAAGGAAAGTTACTCTCAAAATGGGAAGGATCCTTTGTTATTGAAGAGGTGTATCGTTTAGGTGCAATAAAAATTGCTTCACTAAAAGATAACACTACGCAAGTGGTGAATGGGCAAAGACTCAAACATTATATTTCTGGAGATCCTTATAATGAGGATATCAATGTTATTCAAGTGGTGACTCCGGAAGAATTTATTGAAGAACAAATCCAGAAAACTGCAGAGTCCGTTTTTGAATAGGTAATAGTTTCAGTTAGAAAAAGTTTGTGTTAAACTTTTTTGCTTATATTTTTGTTGTTTTTATTAAATATGGAAAATTATGAGACGGAAACGGGTAGGAAACGGTGCCCGAGGGCACCACACCACCCCGTGGCGTCTGCTGACCCTGGCCGCGCCACCACGTGGTGTGGCCGCCTCGTAGCTCGTCTTCGACCCGGTTTCATCCCATGCTTTCCTTTTGTTATTAAACTTTTTGCTATATAATCCCTCGAATCCCCCGAGGTCCGTATATCATTTTCTCATCGTGTTTTTGTTTCAATCTGTTTCAGTCAGGGGCTGTTCATTGTTTTAGAGGCACCATGGCCTCCACCAACAACGGCAAGGGCAAGACGCCTTCGAAGATGATCACCAAAACCCCAAGCTGGAGGAGGAAGTAAAGAATACATCAGCAAACAAGGAGGGACAGATTGTTGCAGGATCAAGGACAAGAGAACCTACTTTTGTAGGACCAATTAACACTTGATGTGCTTTGTCTCATAATATGCAGGGACCAATACCACCAGTTCCAGACCTTAGCTCCTGCCCTGCAGCAGGGGAAGCCATTTGGGTCATCGATGAGTTTTGCGATAAATATCGAGTTCTGAGGATGGAGGTGGAGATACTTCAAGAAGAGAACAATAGGCTTCGCAAGATGCTGGAGAATTTTCTCACCCCAATCATGATTGCACCACCACCACCGAAGGAGTAATTCATCATTGGTATTGGCATCCCCTTGTCTTGTTCCAAGATTGGGGGAGTGCCGCGGTATCACATCATTATCTTTTACCCTTTTACTTTTTAGTAGAGTCATATCGTGAGTAGAGAAGTTATCATATAGGATGGTTTGCAGTGTGGAAGTATATCTCCTTTAGTTGGTTATCTATATATCCCTTGGTGTGAGTTGCGGTTATGGAATATTAATGAGAAGTCTTATCATTCACTTTATGCACACTTTATTTTAGTTTGCAATTTCTGTTATATGATTAATCTTGTGTTTAGTATTGGTATCACTTTGAGAGCATAAGTAAATCTAGTTGGTTTTGGCAAACTTAGCACTGGTCAGTAGCAACAATACTTTGAGGCTTGAGTAGAAAAGAGAGAAATACATGTAGATACATTATTCCATTATCTTTCTTTCTTGATTGGCTCATAAGCTTAGTATTCTCAAGTTAAGATCATTTGTACTTCCAAGGAAGATTGCATGATTGTTTTCTATCACATGTATGTTTGTTTGTTTCACTCAACTCTTATGCTTGCTACCTAGTCTTGCTAGCCAAAAACCTGTACTGAGAGGGAATGCTTCTCGTGCATCCAAACCTTGAACCAAAACCCATGCCATTTGTGTCCTCCATATCTACCTATTAGCATCATTGCTATTCTAAGTATATTACTCCTTTTTTATCTATCTTCCAAATTAAAATGCTTGTTATGAGAAAAATTAGTTAGTAAAGCTCTTACGAACTTGATGGCACATTTACTTTCTTGCACTTAATAAACTTGGACCATTGTGACAATCTTATGAAGATTATAAGCTTGCAAGTTGTGAGTTGAGTTAGCACGGCCATGCTTTCATTGGGCATGTTTTCAACATTGCACTTATTCTTACTTAGTTGATATCATGTTCTTTTGTTTATTAATGCCTAGCGGTGTGAAATAAGATAGAAACTTTTAAGCTCATGGAGTTTGTATATGTGTTAGAGAAACGCCTGGGCCGCCAACCCAAGCCATGCATCATTCATGGTTGAAATTTACAGCTACCATAGTGAGCATTCTATGAAGCATCTTCATAACAAAAAATTATGCCCATAGCAAATAGAAGGATTGCTGAGATGCTCATTGTCTATTTGTCTTGTCATTTTGGTATGGCAAAACTGCTGTACCATGGGGCAAGAGGTACCCCATTGGCGTTCTCAATGATACATGTATGCTTACAATGACAAGAACTTATTTGGGACCTAAGTTGAGTAGCGTGAGGTTTAAGTACTCATATTCAAGGGACATGAGATTTTCAACTTGTGATTTGTCAAGGATATAACTCATATTTGCCCTCACATTAACTTTAACCATTCAAGATGCTTATGATAGGGGTCATGAGAGCTCAAAGCTAATGATTACCATAATTTTTGGAAGCTTTATAAAACTCGATAATCCCTACTTTCCTCTGCGAAGGGACTATCTTTTTACTTTTATGTTGAGTCAGTAAACCTATTCCTCTCTATCTCAAGCAAGCATTTGAGTTGTTGTGATCCAACCATCCTTATATTGATTTATTCAATCATGTCTTTTATCTTTCTTTGTTTAGTACAATGCTTTTGTCTGAATGAATATATCTTTGAAAGTTATCAATGACCGTAAAGAGATTGTTATGATTGAGCATGTGATTTCTTCAATATAAGCTCTAATATAAAGACTCTTCTCAAAAGATAAGTACAATCTATTAATTGTGATTTTCTTTGTGCACCTTTATTGTGACTCCCTTTGCTCATTGCAAGTTAAATTATATAAGAGGAAGTTGATATCTATTATGACTTGTGTATTGATAAATGTGATGCTTCTTGTTCGTATTTTATTAGTCGACACTTCACTCCGTAAATCCGTGGTCGTGTTTACTGAGTTCAGTTTTTGCTTGGGGACAAGCAAGGTCTAAGCTTCGAGGGATTTGATACATCCATTTTGCATCACTATTTTATATCATAATTTATTGTTATTCATTGATATATTTCATATTTTGAAATACTTATGTTATTTCTTCTATTTTGCATGTTTGCTGATTATTGGAGAATTAACTATCGGAGTCAGAATTCTGTTGGAAAAAGGACCGTCAAGACACCATATTTCTGAAGATCAGTAATTCCCGGAAAATACCCAGAAGTTCCTATTTTGCCAGATGACGGAGGTAGCCATAAGGAGAGGCTGAGGTGGCCACCAGGGGCTCACACCACCCCCAGGCGCGGGCCCAAGCCTAGCCGTGTGGCCATGTGGTGTGGCGGCCCTGGCCTACCTCTGCCAGTGCCCCTTCACGTATATCATCCTCCCAAAAACCTAAGACTAGGGGAGGGATCACATAAATACTCCTGCCGCCTCTGCGGGGCGGAAAACACACAGAGAGAGAAAGCTCTCCAGGAGGCATTAATCTACTGGGGAAATTCCTTCCCGGAGGGGGGAAATCATCACCATCATCGAGCTGGGCTTCATCAGGATCATCATCATCATCAGCAGCAGCAGCAGCACCACCATCATCAGCACGTCGTCCCGCTGTAACATTTTGGGGTGAATCTTGTCTAGTTCATAGGGGAAACTTTCCTGGTGTTAATTACTACTTGTAGTTGATGCTACTGAGTGAAACCATTAGATTAAGGTTTATATTTAGATTGTTATTCATCATTATTTCACCTCTAATCATGATCCATATGATTTCTTGCGAGTAGTTCATTTAGTTCTTGAGGACATGGGAGAAAGCAAGATGTTAGTGGTGGAATTATGTTGAGTAATATTTAATGGTTTGATATCTATGTTGTTGTGCTATTCTGCTAGTGGTGTCATGTGAACGTCGACTACATGATACTTCACCTTTAAGGGCCTAGTGGAATGCATTGTGTATTTGGCTACTAATTGTGGGGTTGCCGTAGTGACAGAAACCTAAACCCCTGTTAGAAAACAAGTGCATTAGGGAGTGTAGGATCTCAGAGTTTAATATTGTGGTTAGATTTATCTTAATTACTTTCTTGTAGTTGCAGATGCTTGCAAGGGGTATAATCACAAGTTTATATTAGTCCAAGTTGGGGTAGTGCATTAGCATAGGTTCACCCCTGTAACATCCCAAGATTTTATCAAATTTTAGAGTGAATTTTTTGCTTTTGTTTGTGGTATTGAGTGAAATTTCATAGGAATTAAAAAAATTAGGTTTACTTAAAAGCTTTATTATAAAAACCAATTTAAAAATTTCTATTATTCTTGAAGAACTCATTTGAGAAAATAGGGTTTCAAAGTACTATTTTGTTTTATTCAAAACATATGCAAGCATTCTTGCAAAGGAATGTGTTCAAAATGATTTTGTTAAATCTTGCAATACTGCAAATGTGTTTTCAAATAAATTTCAATTATTAATTTATAAAGCCCTTCTCTGATTTTAAAAGGTTTATTTTTCAAAACCCTATTTTCTATTTTGCATTATGCAAGCAAAGCCATTTTGGTTTAATTAGAAATTTCTTGGAAATCCTATTTTATTTTGGAAAACTAGTTTATTTGCTGTTTTAAAACATTGTCTTTGATTTTAGAAAATTATGGAAATTGGTTTGAGTGGATTTGAAACATTTTTGCAAAAGTTATGAAATAAACCAGAAATCAGAAGAAAAAAAAATAAAAGAACAAAAAAAAAATGAGGCCGTGGGGGGACCGAACTGGCCCATGCCAGAAGCAGCCCACGGCCCGCTAATCTTTGTTAGCTTCTGTAATCTAGTCGTTAGCTCTGTCTCTATTTTTATTCAGTCTTTCAGTTAGCTGTTAGTCAGAGCACGATCTCGCAAAGTGTTAGGCGGGTCGTGCGGCATCGTAGTGGCTGGGTCAGTTCCGGGCTTGTGGGATGGCACAAGCGCTAAGACCGGATCATGGCGAGAAGTTAGGATCTCTACCGGCCAGTAGTTTCCCTTTGTAACGAATAAATACCAAGGTCAGAGAAATAGAAAAGTTGCAAGACTGTGCGCAACGCAAAACCACCTGTGTTTTCCTTATCTGCTAACTAAACTTCTTTGTGCGATTCAGTTCCAATCCCAACATCTGGTATCAAGAGCTTCGTCGATCCCGGCACGAGATGGCCGGCAGCAAGCTGCCGGAGACCGGAGACCTGGGCTCAGGGAGTGGGAGCAAGACTCCGCCGGCAAGCAAGGCGCCGCGGGCGTCACGCACGCCGTCGCGGCCACGGGAGCAGAGCCGCGGGCGGAGCCTCGTCAGGCGGGGGGGGCAACGAGATCGTCATCCACGAGCGCGTGGTGCAGTCCGTCGCCGGCGGCGGTGGCCAGGTCACCTACCCGACACTCACGACCACCAACTACATCGAGTGGGCTCTCGTCATGAAGATCAATCTTCGCGCGCAAGGCCTCTGGGAGGCCGTGTCCGGCGAGGGCGCGCCGTCCGACCGCGAGGACATGGCGGCACTGGCAGCGCTTTTGCGTGCGGTGCCCAAGGAGATGGTTCCAATCCTCGCCGTCAAGGATACCGCACAGGAGGCGTGGGAGGCGATCCGTTTGCTGCGGATGGGAGTGAACCGCGCACGCGAGGCGACGGCGCAGCGTCTCTGCAAGGAATTCGAGCAGATCTCGTTCAAGGACGGGGAGACGCTCGACGCGTTCGGCATGAGGATTACCACCCTCGCCAACAATCTGCGGTCGCTGGGCGACACGGTGGAGGAGGTAAAAATCATCCAAAAAATCCTTCGTGAAGTGCCAAGCCAATATGGGCAGATAGCCTGTTCGATCGAAACTCTACTCGACTTGAACGGGATGTCCATCGAGGAACTCATCGGGCGGCTTCGGTCGTCCGGTGAACGCTGCAACATCGGCCACACGGACACCTCCGGTGGGCAGCTGCTCCTCACGGAGGAGGAGTGGGCGGCACGCGCAAAGCAGCGCGAGCAGGGGCAAGGCTCTAGCTCTGCCGCCGGGAAGGACAAGCAGAAGGGCAAGGGGAAGCAGCAGTACCGGAGC
The DNA here is from genome assembly GCA_007115705.1 of Dactylis glomerata. Taxonomy (NCBI): domain Eukaryota; kingdom Viridiplantae; phylum Streptophyta; class Magnoliopsida; order Poales; family Poaceae; genus Dactylis; species Dactylis glomerata. The sequence goes on from QXEO01002109.1 coordinate 3,845,605, forward strand.
CGCGACGGCGGTCGCCGGGACTCTGGAGGAGGCGAACGTGACATGAGCAAGGTTAAGTGTTACAACTGTAACAAATATGCTAACCACTTCTCCAGAGACTGCCCCGAGCCTCGGCGTGAACGCAAGGAGCAGGTTCACCTCTCCCAGGACAAGGGCGAGGAACCCACACTGCTCATCACCAGCGTGTGCACGCTCACCGTGGCCCCGGAGTGCCCGATCGAGCACGTCCTGCTCAACGAGGAAGACTCCGAGGCGCGAGCTGCTGCAGTAGGCAACGTCTGTGACAGCTCGTGGTTCCTAGACACCGGCGCTAGCAACCACATGTCAGGGCGCCGTGACCTCTTCTCCGAGCTCGACACCGGTGTCGGAGGAACTGTCAAGCTCGGGGATGGGTCAACCGTCGACATCAATGGAAGAGGGACCATCCTTTTCTAGTGCAAAAATGGTGAGCATCTAGTTCTGTCAGAGGTGTATTTTATACCTCGCCTGCGCAGCAACATTGTGAGCGTAGGTCAGCTGGATGAAGTCGGGTATGATACGCATATCCGTGGTGGAGTCCTGGAGCTGCGTGATCCAGGAGAACGTCTTCTCGCCAGGGTGCCACGGACGCACGGGCGCCTATATGTTCTGAACTTGAACCTGGCGCGCCCGGTGTGTCTCGCTATGCACGGCGGCGAGGAGGCCTGGCGCTGGCATGCCAGGCTCGGCCACATCGGCTTCCAGGCACTGAGGCGTCTCGCTCGTGAGGACATGGTGCATGGTCTACCTCTTGTCGATGAGGCAGATCGCATCTGCGAGGCTTGTCTGGCGGGGAAACATCGTCGAGCTCCTTTTCCCCGTCAGGCCCTGAATCGTGCAGGGGATGTACTCGAGCTCGTCCACGCAGACTTGTGCGGGCCGATCACGCCTGCAACGCCGGGAGGGAAACGATACTTCCTCCTTCTCGTCGACAACAAAAGCAGGCACATGTGGCTGTACCTGCTCAAGACCAAGGATGAGGCAGCAACAACTCTGAAGAAGTTCCAGGCTGCAGCAGAGCTCGAGTCTGGACGCCGGCTTAAAACCCTGTGGACTGACAGGGGAGGGGAGTTCACTTCCTTCAGTCTCGGTGAGTACTATGCTGATCAGGGGGTGCAACGCCAGCTCACTGCGCCCTATACGCCGCAACAAAACGGCGTCGTGGAACGCCGAAATCAGACGATCGTCGGTATGGCTCGGAGCTTGCTGAAGGCGAAGAACGTTCCTGCACGGTTCTGGGGCGAAGCCGTGACTACGGCTGTGTATCTGCTCAATAGAGGAACGACTAAGAGCGTTGAAAAGATGACACCGCTCGAGGCCTGGTCAGGGAAACGGCCAAGTGTTCAACACCTCCGCACATTTGGGTGTGTTGCTCACGTCAAAGTGACGCGCCCAGATGTGAAGGAATTTTTGACAGAAGAGACCACCTGCGCCAACGTAATGTCGAAAAGGACCACCTCTCAAAATTTTTGTCAAAAAAGACCACCTGCCGCCTCCACCAATGCCGGCACCCCACCTGCCGCCTCCACCAAACCCGGCAGCCCCCCTGCCGCCTCCACCAAACCCGGCAACCCCCCTGCCGCTGTTTCCGTCCCCAGCCGTCTGCCCTGCCGCCTGCCCCAATTCCGGCAGGCTGACGTGGCCAGCATGCCGGCAGCCAGGTTGCCGGCACCCTGCCACCGACCAGCGCACTGACTCCGAGACGATTCGTTTCTTTGCATGCGGAGGCTGATTCGATTCTTTACATGCAATGATAGACAGCTTTGATATACTGTGTGATACAGAAAATAGACCACCGACGATGTTTACTTTTGTTAATATTTTCGCTTACCCGCAGCACTAATCGAGTTCTATATAAAGAACGCAATCGTCGTTCATTCGATCAGTCTTCTCCACAGCTATCTCTACTCTTATATATTGAACTTGCTATGAGTTTGCCTTGCTCCGACCAGGGCCTAAGGCCAAAGAAAATGAAGTATGCAAGTTTACCGGAGGGAATGGAAGCAGCACGATGCTGGTGCGGCGACATCGTGAAGGTTAGGGAGTCCACTGATTTTTCGGACAGGATGGGCATGAAATTTTTCATGTGTGCCAATCATGCGCATGATCCTCCGGAGTCTTCACAGCTATTTTACCGCGCTCCGGTAAGATATAAGTTTCATGAGATGACATATTTGCTCGTGTTATATAGGATGTATTAGTAAGATTTTTTTTTGTTGCAGTCGCCGCCGCCGCTCTGCCAATGGTATCATTGGATCGACACGGAGCAGCCGGCTTGGGCGTTGCGTGAGATTGAAGAAAGGCAGCGTAGGGCTTGGGAACGCTTCCAGGAGGAGGAGCGACAAGAGGAGGAGGCTGCCCAGAGGAAAGCGGCGCAAGAAGCTTACAATGAGGAGAAGCGCCAGAGAATCGCAGAAGGTAAACGCCGTAGGGAGGCGGAGGAAGAGCGACGCAAGCAGATTCGTGAGTCGGAGAGGGAGAGAAAGAAGGAAAGGGCTGCTCAGGCAGAAGCAGCAGAAAAGCGTGGTGATACCACCGGAAAATGGCCACGGTGGACTCAGGACTAAAATGCGTTGGTGTTTATTGTACCAGTTTGTATCTTAATTTATGTTGTAATTTTTTTTCGCATCCAGATGTATCTTACTTTAAAATGTTGTTTTCATTCATCAACTATCATGTTATGTTTTATTGCCTGCAATTTTAATTAAAGCTGGTACAAAGATTCCCGCGCATTTTTCCCGCCATTATTTCCCGCTCTTTTATCCCGCAATTGTTTCCCGCTCTTTTTTCCCGCCATTTTGTCCCGCTCCTTTTTCCTGCCAATTTTTCCCGCTCTTTTTTCCCGCCATATTTTCCCGCCATTTGCAGGTATCGCTGGGCTATAAAACCGCCCTCTCACCCATGGATTTGTTGCATCAGTATAGCCTCCAACCATGTCGGATGTTCTTCCTTTCTTTGATCCCGCTAACCGTGATTTCCACCCAGAGATGACCCATTGTATCCTGTGTCGTACCGGAACATTTTGTGAGAGTAACGGTTTGTCTTTCCAAGAGGTAATCATTGAAGATAGCCACGTAGCTAAGATAGGTATATGGTTACCGAGGATGCAGCTACCACTGAGGAGCATAGAAGAGGTACGCCAAGAACTATTAAGGCAGCAAGCAAGGTGGAATAGAGTGGTTGAGCTCAAAAATATTGAGGCTGGTCTTGGTTTTCAAAGTTGGATCAATACTGATTCAACTGAAATCACGATGCTGCCAAAAACATACGCATTGCACATGCAGGTAATATATATTATTTTGCGCACTTTATATTCCTTAAGATTTGTTTGTAGTACTACTGACATTATCCGGTTTTCTATTTGTCATATGCAGCACTATCCTGATGACGCAGAGTTTGTCAATAGAAGAATCAAGCACTTTGCCTGGCTGAAAAAGATATTTGGTCCAGTGCGGGGTGGTTTATACCGCCCGAATACATATGCTGACGCTCTAGCAGAGGCAGCATATGATGAGTATGATGACGATGACTTCCTGCCTGCGCCTGTGAAATCTAAGGGTAAGAGTGCTGCATCATCGAAGGCCAAATCTAACGCAGCATCATCATCGGGCAAGCGTTGATTCGATTAGTGAAACATTGTAATGTATCTTAATTTGAAGCCTCGTGACATGTGTATCTTACTTGTAGTTTATGTTGTATTTGTGTTGCAAGCAAATAAATGGCAGGCCTTATTATCGCAATAAGTGATTGAAAGCAAATTTATTTGTCCCATACAAACGAACATAGAAATATGTCTATTACATAGCTGGAAATAGTAACATAGATATAGATAGGCATACACAAATTGTGTTAGCCTTGTCGGCGCGGTCTGGGCTGCCTGTGCCGACGTCCTGAAGGCGATAGACGTTCACGGGGGGGATGAGGTTCACGGTGGCCTCGGCCGTACTGCCGCTCGTCCTCTTCTGGTTGTGTGTCAGGTGGTGGCGGAGGAGTATGAAACACGTGCTGAGATCCTGAGGGTGGAGGGATTAAGCTCCCAGATGTGCTAGCTGGATCGTACGAAAAGAAGTCTGGGATAGATGTAAAATAATTGGTGTTATCCTGTTGCAGCATATGCTGAAATCCCTGTGGTGGAGCCATAGTGTATCCAATACCAGCTCCCATATCGTCCCACGTCGGATCAATAGTTTCCTAAAGGTTATAGACAATATTAGAACCCATGTCATGTTAATGAGGTTGTGAAGGTGTAATTAGTTAAGATATATGCACATACTTGTGTGGTATTGAACTGTTGTGAACTCTCGCCTTGATCGCACGTCGCATGTGCTTGCGGCATATTTTGGCCGACATCACAATCCACTGAATCCCATGCAGTCCCAATATCTTCGTACCCACGCCGTGCTCCCACGTCCCATGTGTACGAGTCATTTCCTCCAGATGGGGTAACAGTTGCCATAGTAATTGGCTCCTCCTAGCAAAATCATTGAAAAAACAAATTGTTACTGTCTATGGAATTGAGTGTTTTTGTAGACAAGAGTCTTATCGGGGATGGGAAATGTGATAAAAGATATTGTTCCATAGTACCTGTCTAGCAGCACGTCTTTGAGATCCTAGGCGTGAATGTGAACGTTGTAGTAGTGATGAGTCTTGTCGGGGATGTGTCAATCGTGTGGTACTCAGTCGCGGCTCACTGGGTCGCGCAAGACTTGGTCTAGACGAAGGCGCTTCAGGCATTTCGCGATGATGCGCCATAATATCATCAAGACGGGTGCAGCCTAAACGCCGAAGTCCGCTAGCGGCAGTAGCAAAAATATGTCTGAATATGTTCTTCCCTTCCTGTGTATTTAAGTTCTGCTGTTGCATACCTCTTTGCGCGTCAAAAGCGATTTGCTGTAAATCTTCTAGCTGCAAGTATCAAAATTAGGACATAATTAATTAGGACATGATTAATTAGGACATGATTAATTAGGACATGATTAATTAGAACACAATCAGTACCGTGCTGTCACGATGGTACGCCGATGATAAGATTTCTGGTCCACGCACTTGCTCGTCATGTGTAAGCTCTATAGGCGGAGGACCCGACAACAAGGTACGTGTGTTACGGATGTACCACTGATTGTATATCGAAGTTGTATTTATATTGTATGGTCTGAAAATTGAGAAATATATTAGACATAGTAAAAAGGTAATATTTAGACTCTCAAAGAAAATATACAAAAACATATTACCTTTCATCCTGTACACAATCAATCAACGCATTCTCATTCCACGTTTCAATCCAACGCCTATTATGTGTCTGCCAGTCATAACAATTCTTTCCTTTATTATCTTGTCTACATGACGAAAAAGTGAATTAAATAGAGTTCACATAATATTAATTATACGATACCATTGAGTGGAAAACTTACTTATGTATGGCATGTTCGAGCTGTCTGGGTACTGGTGGGGGCACATCCTGATGGAGATCAAATTGGCGCATTACACGCTCGAGGTTATATGGCTCAACCATCCAAATAAATAGTAGGTTGCAGCGAGTCATCCAGTACGCATGGTCTCTGACACAGTCAATTGTTGGCTGCTGATCACCCCAGATGGACGCAAAATTGTTACGCGTCCATGGATCCCATATGACATTATACCACTCCAGATGCTCAAACTGGTTGTGATATTCAGGGTAGCATCCGCGTACAATATTTGTGGCCCATGATTTGTGGACATGGACCCACCGGCTAGCCATAGTAAGAGGCCCATATTTATATTATGTGGCACTATTATAAGGGTGGATTGTATTCTTCATAACTGGACGACCAATATGTATGTACTCCCATGACCATAGCTGCAAAAACTCATAGGGAACAACAAGTGTATGGCCACCATCACCTTTCTTCCTGGTAGCATCACATAAACCCCTATAAGTATGAGCTAGCAAAGCAGAACCAAAGCTGTATGGGGGGCTTGTAGGTAATGGAGCATCTACTATCTCCTCGGCAATCTTAATTAGACTAGGGAGACATACATCCCCGTGCGTCGATGGGAATATCATACCAAAAAGAAACAGCAAATACGCGAACAGGTGCCTCCTCAATATCTCATCTGTTGCATGATCTGGTATTTCATGATAAAGTTGTGCTAACCAACTCATTGGGACACCCCTTGGTCTTCTACCACCCCGAGCACCTGTTGGCACTTCCGTGTCTAGACGAACTCGAAGATCTTCAGGCCAATCACTAGAATATGCAGGAGGGACCAAAGGATTACCGCAGATTGGTAGACCTGTGATCAGTGACACATCCTTAAGTGTGGGCGTAAGCTCCCCACAACGTAAGTGAAAAGTGTGTGTCTCAGGTCTCCAGCGATCTACTAGTGCTGACAGCAGAGATGAGTCTAATATAAATTTAGCCTCAGCAGCTGTTAACCTCGAGTATGGAAGAAGTCCATAAGCCTGAAGGTATGTGTCATAAAAAGCATTTGTATACCATCGGCTTTTAATGGTTCGGAGCCTAAATGTTGGAGGCGGGTGCACATGTGTACTAGGATCCAACCAAATGTGGCAGCGGTGCCCATCATCAATTGATTGATGTAATAGGGATGGTAGTTGCGCCATATTATCCTGTAGTCAGATAAAATTTAGTTAGTCCAAATAATATTGTGAGAACTTACTAAAAATTATATACAAAGTAAAATTATTAGATAATGAAGGGAAAGTAAAATTATATACGAACCGACGAAGCACTTGGAAGTAAAAACAAAGCTAAAGTTGAGTCCAAATCATTACATAACACAAATACATAATTCATTACAAACGAAATTCATTACATAATAAGTTCACAAAAATTAATAGTAATTTATTACATTACATCGAAGCTAGGAAAATACAACATTCAAAATGACTAGCTGCGGTAGGGGCATTCCCTGCGTGGGTGTCCTGCGCACCTACAGATGCGACATCGACGTGGTTCTCCAGATTGGCTATGGTCCATGTCGTTCCTATGACGTCGAGATGGTCGGCGTCCCTTATCAGTTCTAAGCATCGCCGGATTTGGAACATATATGATATTACTTCGCTTGCACACATCCCTGTAGTGTTCATCTATGCCCCAGGCCCAGAATTCACCATTCCAGGTGTTAAGAAGACTGAATGTGCTGAAATAAGGAGATATGTAATGCTCCACGCTGATCTTCTGTTCGGCAGCCGCCCTGAGGACATGACTACATGGATAGCCTAGCAGCTTGGGCTTGTTGCAGGTGCACTCACATGAGTTGGGGCCAAGAGTAACAGCATGCTTTCGTGCTCCCCTGTGGTGGCCGTGAACATACTTTGCTCGAACATTGATCAACCATTTATTCCTAAGGGCGTCGACCAGACTACAGCTGTAGCTGACCTTGTAGCCAATTCGGTCTTCTGCAGATTTTTGCAGCTTCTTAATACCCATATTAATATCTTCTTCCACTGACACTGACATTATATGTGACACGTACTTCGCGGTCACATTGCAATGATCTAGAAGAGTTCCAACCTGCTCGCAGCTATGGGGTATAATTTTTGTGATCACCCATGGCTGACATACACCACGCCTCTGACGAGCGATCACTCTACCCTCGCAACCCTCGGCCTTGAAAAGGCAGATGACTTTCAGCTCAGTCTTATCAGACTGTTTAACTCTATGCTGCCGAGATATGGACAATGCATATTTTTTTATTGCCTGGTCAGCAGAGTCCTTGTCAGGAAAACTATGCCCAACCTCTAGACTTGCCTCACCGAGGCCCGCAACAGAGTGATATTCGTTGCGGATGGTCATAGTCTGCAAGAAGTCTTCGGGCATCGGTCCTGCAACCGCCCTCTGAGATGGACCAACACCTTCCTCCTCTGACGATGACGACCCAGAAGAATGATCGTCATCGTCATCATCTAGGGCCTCCGGTAATCCCTCCATACGTTCACTTATGTCAACGACCGCAGACCAATAGCCTGGGTCGGGCACAAGCTCAAGTTCCATCGGCTCCGATCGGCCGCTGCTGGGGCCGCCTGTGATGGCTAGCTGCGCCTCTGGAGCGCCGCTACTGCATCCTGCCTCATCACTAGGAGAGATAAACTGCACATACACCATCGGCCTTTCAAACATAGCGGCGCCTGGTGTGGTTGCAAACCTCATGTATGTCCTCCATGAGTTATTTCCTTTCACCTCCCGCAGACCCCAACGGGGAGCTGTCCCGTCATCCCCTCCCACACATATGACGGCCTCAACGGTCATCTTCTTCCCCCGCATCTCAGGGCCAAACTGCACCCGGATGCATTTCCTCACTTCCGCAAAATCTAGGTTCTCCATACCTCTCACTACAACATTTATAGACTCGCACTGAGACACATCTAGCCCAGAAATTCCTTCGCGAACCACATCCCCATAAAACACTAATAAATTTTCCATCGTACCTACCCCACAAATTTAAAATGGACATTAGTCACACGGAAGCTATATTTTTTTTTTATGTACAAATATAAATATTCTACTAAATGAGCTGACATAATTTATATTTCGCATATAATTTATTATTCTTTCATGCATGCAATCACTAGCGGATTAAACTTACTTCACTTTACTGTTCTACTAACGTAACTATATGTGATATACTACAACAAAATAAATACTTCACACTTTTTAAAAGATTAATTTTAGACCTACCTAAACTTCAAGTATGCCACCGAAAATTTTGCATACAATTAATTATTCTTTCATGCATGCAATGAATAACAGAATAAAATTACTTCACATTTCCGTTCTACCAACTTAACTACATGGGATACACTACAACAAAATAAATATTTAACACTTTTTAAGAGATAAATTTTATACCTCAACTTCAAGAACGCGACCGAATATTTCCAATAACCAATAATTAATTATTTGGCCCGCAACTTTTTATGCCACCGAATATTTCCAATAACCACTAATTAGCTCACGTTCGTAGCAAATTTCACCTGAAATATATATGCAACCAAATTATTCACAAATCACACTTCTACTACAGAAACAAAAAAAAAATATGACACGAGGTTAATAACACACCTTCCTTATACTTTTTATATGGCTGAATAATCCCAATTACAAACGATTCAATCACGTTCAATTTTATATCCACCTAAAATAAAATTTGAATTATTAATAACACACCTTCCTTATACTAAAGTTTTAATTACTAATAGCACATGCTGTTTACACAATTGTAAAAATTAAATACAAGATGAATTTTATACTTCTTATTGAACGATTTGAGCTCCACTTCGAGTAATGCTACATACTTTTAGCAAATAATAACAGCATCACATGCATTCTATACTCCAACTACGACGAATCAAATCATTGGTTTCAATACAATAATGATATTTTTCCTTCTTAAGGATCAGACTATCATGAAATTAGAGAACTAATCATGTGAGAGATCTTACCTCGATATGAATTTCTTCTACTCATTCATCTCCTGATCTCCCGTTGCTAATGATCTTCACTTGCTAAAGATCTTCACTTGCTAAAGATCTTCACTTCCTATCTCATAATCTTCCTCAGGCTGGTATGAGAGCGAAGAGGTAGAGAGTATGAGAGAGTGATGACTCTCGCAGCACCTGCTGCCTTTTAAAAGAGACGTGCTGGTTCTGTAGCAACACTACATGTCGGTGGTCAGTTTACTGCACTATATCCGTAGCAACAGCGCACGTCGTGTCATGTTTCGTAATAATTTGAGTCGATTCGCTGTACCAAATAGTGTATCAAAGCAACCCACCGCATGCAATACTAAGTGATAACGCATGCTAGATGCTCTGCAAAACAGCGCCGTTACGAAATTCGCTGAGCAACAGAATTATTCGTCGGTGGTCTAATACCTGTTACACAACAGCAAACGAATCTCCCGCCCGGGCATGAAAATCAGCTCCTTTTCTTTTGTATAGAAGTGAGTGAAAGCGGCTTTTGCGGCTGTCGGTGCAGGCGCACGCCAGGGTGCCGGTGATGGGTGAGGCGGCATGGTCCACGTGGACATGCCGGCACCCACATTGGCGGCAGGCCCCACTCGGGGTGACGGCGTCGGCCGGCGCCGTTTGGACGGCCACGTGCCGGCTTTCGGAACGGCGGCAGGGGGGCTGCCGGGTTTGGTGGAGGCGGCAGGTGGGGTGCCGGCATTGGTGGAGGCGGCAGGTGGTCTTTTTTGACAAAAATTTTGAGAGGTGGTCCTTTTTGGCATTACGTTGGCGCAGGTGATCTCTTCTGTCAAAAATTCGATGTGAAGAAACTTGACGACAGAAGCATGCCCATGGTGTTACTGGGCTACGAGTCAGGGTCAGCTGCATACTGTGTCTTCCACCCTCCGTCAGGCCGCGTCCATGTCTCCAGGGACATCGTCTTCGACAAGGATGCCACTTGGGATTGGAAGAACGAAAGAGCATCAGTTGAGCAAGGGCAAGTGTCTGATTCATTTGTTATTGAGCACACGTTCTGGCCAGAGGCCGGTTCCTCCTCATCATCGACAGTGGATGCCGCGCCCACGTCACCGGCCGCGGCGACCACGCCCGTAGTGACCGCACCAAGCTCACCTGCTGGAGCTGCATCGCCAATCACACCATTCCCAGCATCGCCAGGAGTCGAGTTCGTGTCGCCGCCCACTGGTGCGTCGGTGCCGTCTCCTGGAGAGGAGGCGCCGTGCCGCTACCGGACTCTGAAGAATCTGTTCAACACAACGTCAACAGTCGAAGCAGATTATAGCGATCTCTGCTTGTTTTCAGGAGAAGAGCCAGCTTCCTTCAACGAGACTGAAACTGAGCAGGGGTGGTGCAAAGCAATGGATGAAGAGATGCAGAGCATCCATGACAACAAGACCTGGGAGCTGAGCAAGCTTCCGGCAGGGCAGCGGGCAATTGGACTCAAGTGGGTCTATAAGCTGAAAAAGGATGCACAAGGTGAAGTGGTGAAACGGAAAGCACGGCTAGTGGCAAAGGGCTATGTCCAGCGGCAGGGTGTGGATTTTGACGATGTCTTCGCACCTGTTGCAAGAATGGATTCAGTTAGGCTGCTCATTGCTCTCGCAGCTCACCAGGCCTGGGAAGTGCATCATATGGATGTGAAATCAGCTTTTCTGAACGGTGACCTACTCGAGGAGGTGTACGTTCAGCAGCCGCCTGGATATATCAAGGTTGGCGAGGAAGACAAGGTCATGCGTCTCCGCAAAGCACTGTATGGACTACGCCAGGCACCTAGAGCCTGGAACGCCAAGCTTGACGATAGGTTGAGCTCTCTCGGTTTCAAGTGCTGTCCGTCAGACTATGCTATGTACAGGCGAGGGTCAGGTGACTCACTGCTGATCGTGGGTGTTTACGTGGATGATCTGGTCATCACGGGCATGAACACAAAGGAAATCGACAAGTTCAAGCAACAGATGACTGAATTGTTCAGTATGAGCGACCTGGGGAAACTGAGTTTCTACCTCGGCATCGAGGTTGCCCAGGAACGAGATTGCACAACACTCTGTCAAGCATCCTATGCCAAGAAGCTGTTGAAACGAGCAGGTCTGTCAGACTGCAATCCCTGCACCACTCCAATGGAAGCACGTTTGAAATTGAGCAAGGAAGGGGCTGGTGATCCAGTCGACAAGGTACTCTTCCGAAGCATCATTGGAGGGCTACGATACCTGACGCATACCAGACCTGACATCACGTTTGCAGTCAGCTATCTTAGCAGGTTCATGGAGGCTCCTGCAACAGATCACTATGCCGCAGTGAAGCACTTGTTGAGATATGTAGCGGGGACACTGGACTACGGCTGTGCATACACGCGTGGCAAAGAAAACCTGGAGCTGACCGGGTACAGTGATTCAGATCACGCCGGAGATATTAACGATCGGAAAAGCACGACAGGGGTCATCTTCTTCCTTGGAAGAAGCCCGGTGAGCTGGCAGTCGCAGAAACAACGGGTGGTAGCAATATCATCATGTGAGGCCGAGTATATGGCGGCCACCACCGCTGCCTGTCAAGGTATCTGGCTCGCACGGCTCCTCGGCGAGATGCTGAACGAGAAGCCTGTGAAGCCAAAGCTGCTTGTCGACAACAAGTCGGCGATTTCTCTGTCGAAGAACCCAGTCTTCCACGAACGAAGCAAACACATCGACATAAGGTATCACTTTATTCGTGAGTGTGTGGAGCTGGGGAGCATCGACATCGACTACATTAGAACCAGTGATCAGCTCGCTGATGTTCTTACAAAGGCGCTTGGACGACTGGTGTTCCAGGAGCTTAGGAGGAGGATCGGCATGACTGAAATAATACGCCAACGACAAGATTAGGGGGTGATTTGTTAGCTTCTGTAATCTAGTCGTTAGCTCTGTCTCTGTTTTTATTCAGTCTTTCAGTTAGCTGTTAGTCAGAGCACGATCTCGCAAAGTGTTAGGCGGGTCGTGCGGCATCGTAGTGGCTGGGTCAGTTCCGGGCTTGTGGGATGGCACAAGCGCTAAGACCGGATCATGGCGAGAAGTTAGGATCTCTACCGGCCAGTAGTTTCCCTTTGTAACGAATAAATACCAAGGTCAGAGAAATAGAAAAGTTGCAAGACTGTGCGCAACGCAAAACCACCTGTGTTTTCCTTATCTGCTAACTGAACTTCTTTGTGCGATTCAGTTCCAATCCCAACAATCTTCAGTCCTGAAAGGGTACGCCGCCCCTCTCCTTCTCCCTCTGACACCGCGGCCCCACATGTCAGAGCCACCTTCTTCCTCCCAGAGCCCCTCCCGAGCACGTCTGCGCCCACCGCCGTCCGATCTCCCCGAGCCCTGAACCCTAGCCCCTTCTGCAAGCTTCGGGCGGCTATAAATAGTCCAGAGGCCCCTCCCACGCACCTCTCTTTTTCCCTCTCACTCGCCACCAGGCTGCTGCAAGATTCCTCGTCGGAGTCCCGCGGTGCGGCCTCAGTACAGGAGCAAATTCCGGCGAACAAAAGCGGTTTGGGGCCCTCTCTCCTATGCTGCTCTTTTCCCCAAGCTCTAGTGCTCCTTCTGATTCTCTTGCCCCATTCAATTTCATAGCAAGTCGAGCACCCCCCAACGTCACCCGAAGATCACTGTCGCCGCGTCGATCTTCAGCCGACTTCCTGCGTTGCATTTGGATGCAATTGACTCCGTGGTCCACACCATCGTCCTTCCCTCGTTGAGCTGCACCCCGTCGTCTACTTCTCCCTCCCTGGAAGCCCCCGGAAGCATCACCAGCGTTAACCATCAGTGCGCAGCTTCGTCGGAGAAGTTCACCGAAACCCTAGCCACGGTGAGATCCTCTCCCTTTCTCCTCTGTCCGTTGGATCTAAGATCTACGGCCGGGTTTTGTTTTTAAATCAAACGGTATCTGCAAATCTGAGCCACCCGATCTCACTTAGATCTAATGGTCCTAGAACCTGATCCGACCGAAACGGTACTCTTCAATAGGATAGCGCCACGTGTCGAGGCCGGGCTAGTCTATTTTCAAAATTAGATTCAATTTGATTTAAATTCCTAAAAACTTGTTTAATTCATAGAAAAAGTTCTACAACTCAGATTTGGACAAATAATATGTCAATGGAAAGCTTAGGAAGTTTAGAATCCACTAATGCCATAATATTTCATAGTTTTAGTAATTAATTTGAATTCATTTTCAAATTAATTCAAGCTCATTTGTTACCTTGATTAATTCATATCTTTTGTTCTACCCATCCAAAAATTACAAATTTGTAGTCTTTAGAATTCTCTAATCATGTAGAACATCATAGAATCAAGAATTTTCAAAGTTGATATATGCACACACTTTGTGCATTCAAATCTATTCAAATCACTAATTTGACCATATCTTGAGTTCTAAAACTTATTTTAGAATGAATCCAATTGCAGTAGCTTTATTTTGCTGCAAGCTATCCACTAGCATCACTTCCCAATTTTCTTGAACCACTTGACCATTATTCAAATTCAAATATGAGAATTTGAGTATTTTCCTTCATAGAATAACTAGCAGGGTGACCTGCGCATTTGCGCGGCTAGATTTGGTATTGTTTTCTTTGGCAGTTATTTTCTCATGAGAAATAACATAATTAAATTATTCCCTAAGCTTTTGAATTTTGGTTAGAGAAATCTATGAAATAGAGTCAGATTAATGGTACGGAATTTGGTGTGTCGCATTGGTGGATTGGAGTACTTTGACCTGCCGTGAAAAAGCATCTGAATTTAGAAAATAATCTGCCCATTCATCTTCCGTGCTTCCTCTATCCTTGGTGTGTATTTTTATTGAAAGAAAGAGAATCCAATAAGAATTAAATTGAAATACCGGTGTCTTTTAGTTATGCCACTTGTTATCCTTATGGTTAGCCATAATTCAGTTACTATTTTTTCCATCTCGTGCCTCCAGATCATCTTATGCATGCTTAGTTTAATTTAGCTGCCTATGCTCCAAATCAATCCAAAGGATCTCTCTCTCTCTCTCTCTCACACACACACACATACACACACATACACACGCACTCTCTCTCTCTCCATAATTTTTATCACTATCCCCATTTATACCAATTATTTTGCACATACTTAGGAACTCCCAGATCCGCAATATCCTAGGATATATGATTTGCTAAGACAACATTGCTTTGCGTCCTTCATACTCCACATAATATTTGATATTTTCCGGCAACACACATGAGCAACTGTCGGTTAATGCATGCATGACTCCATATTTTTTTCTTCTAAAGTTGTTTTTATACTGTCGAATCTATGCATGCAAACAACATTCACATTTGATGCAATTGACTCGGTCATGATATTTTTCATTTGTACTCCTCTACATTATGCATGTATATCGGTGGATAATAAAATTCTAAACTATTTGGTTTTATATTTCATATTACTGCAATTTCTAGTGTTCGTTTATATTTATTGACTTCTATATATACATGTAAAAGAATAAATTTCCAATTTTGATTTTGCTTCTGCTCCACATCACTCGAACTGCTGACTTTTATATAAAATGCACTTTAATATGTGTCCAAATAAACAGAATTGCAAAAATTTCATGTGTTTCTTATCAACTTGATTATATAAATAGAGTTTTATTTTAAATCAAACTTAAAATCATATAGAACATAATAAGCCTTTTGTATATATAGTTTTTATGCATTCATCAGATCGTTTGGATGCACAAATCATGCACCGCATGTTAGCTCATGAAGTTGGCAGATCCTGTTTGAGTCAACTTGATGGATTGAGTAGATAGAGATAATTACGTACTCTCTTTTTCATATAATAAGCCTATGGCATATATAGCTTTATGAATGTGCATGCATCGCATGTTAGCTCAAGAAGATGACCAAACCTGTTTGAGTCGACTATATAGATTGGGCAGTCCGTCTAAACATGTTGTTCATGGAATGAGATCCTAAACAGTAGTCCACAATTGTGATCCGAAATTCAGCAAAGCCCGAACTGATGCAAATCAATGTGGCGCGCTGCCGGTCGCCCGACCGATCCATACTGCTGTTGCGCTCTGGTTATTCATCATATGGTTGACATGGATTGTAACCATCGCATGCTAGCTGTTCTGCGAGTTGCGGTGCCTCTTCCGATTGCTATTGGGCTTGCCGTAGACGTGGCTGTATACTCAGGGCATTATGTGTTCCGACCTTTGCCGCCGCGAGATCATCAAAAAGTATCAGCTCCGTCGTCAAGCGTCTCTAAGATTTGGTAGGGATAATTGCTTGCATCTCCATATCCGCTCGATGGCCGGTACCAGGCGGGATTCTTGTGTTGCAGCTCATTTCCCTTTTTTAAACGGTGTTGCATGCGTGTACGTCTGCATGATGTAGTAGTTTCCTTGACCTTCTAAAGGATGTTGTATCCGCGTACGTTTCAGCTTTACCGGTTCTATTCTAAAGCAATTTAAACTTCCTTAGTTAACGTGAGGCGTATGTTTTCGCAATTTGAGCTCTTCTTTTAATCTGAGGTGTTCGTTCTATTGCGCAATCTCTGACTAATCTAGACCGTTCATTGTTAGTTGTTTTAATAATATAACTAGCATGTTGACCCGCGCATTTGCGCGGCTAAATTATATAGATATACTAATGTGAATGGTGTTTGCATTTTTCACATGTTCTTTACTGTATGAGCTTTGCCCATTATTTATTAACTTGTGATTTATATGCTTAAGAATGATGGTATTGGAAAGAAATCCACACCACACAGTTTTTGTTTATATCATGATAGTTTGGCGAACATTTTGCATTATGATAAATGATGTTTTTGTTTATAATTAATGATTTGCATAATCTAAATTCTATATCTCTTTTTTCCTAGGATTTTTTATTTATAACGATTAAAATGTATGTATTTATCTATGCACAATGAAAGATATCAAATAACTGGTAATTTTGATACTATCTCCGGATGAAATTAATTGTCCCAGCCCTATACTATGTCTAGTGCAAGTGTACTCCTAAGCTGTGCAACTTAAATTGGGCCGTAGGGAGTACAAAAATATGTTGATTCCTTCAGCTCGTTAAACTTTTTTTGTCAACAAACATAAGTTTTAATTTATTTTTATTATTCATTTTTTTCTTAGTTTCTTCTAAAGAAGCCAATAAATATATATGTCCTTTGATCTAAGTCTTTGCAAGATCGTAACAAATAGTAGCATGAATTATATCACTCTTCAAAGCTGAATGAAGATCAAATTAGAAGTATTGTTAGCAGTAAATGAAATTGTTGTCCGATATGCAAGAAAATCTCTGGTGTTTTAAATGACATATTCTTATTACTTTCACTTTAATGGTTTATGTTTATCCTCTTGTGGATCGCTCAGTCAACTTCTTGGATACCATTCTATTTTTTCCTTCAAAAATATTTAGACGAATATCTCTCCATTCTAGGTTGTTTGTAGTAAAAGCTGCAACGACATCAAAACCACGTGGAGTTGGTAAAGATATTACCTAAAGTTTGATAATCTCGATGATACTATGCCCCTTTTGATCCGTTGGGTGTGATGACAACGTTGCATGTATGTTGGCTCCGTTGATATGTTGCCTTGACAATCCTTTCTTGGATTCTTTTTTCTTAAAAACCATGATCTATTATACTGTGGTAAAAGGAAAGGATTTGGTACAAAAAGAAATTCTGATCAAAGATGAAGAGAACGTACAGACAAAGCTGTGATTTGAGTTACTACTACAAAGTTATATTGTGCATGAATTCACAGTAACCTAATACTTCTTTTACCGTGAAGTCATAACGAAAGATTCCATGCCGATGTGAGATAATGCCTGCAAAATAACATCAGACATCACTAATAGTTTTTTTTTTGAGAATTAATGGCTGCATTTTATTAAGCAACATCCAAGTCCGAATCCAACAAGCTTACAATCCACATAGGTGGAACCCCAAACCAAGTTTCACAAACATTATTCATGCAGCCCTCTTTAGCCAACCTATTTGCAACTCCATTCGCCATACGACGAACATGCTGAACCTGTACCTCTTCAAAGCCACCAAGTAACACTTTAATGTCTTCGACGAGTGGTCCGTGAACCGAGCGATCAAGCTCCGTAGTTCCCAGCTTCTTGACCAGCCCCAAACAGTCCGACTCCACCACAAGCTTAGTTGCACCCGCATCCTTTGCCGCCGTCACAGCCAGGCGACATGCCAGGAGCTCCGCCCCCTCTGGATCCGTAGCTGAAGGGAAAAAACGACAACCTCCCAAAAGAAAATCGCCGTGGTGATCTCTCAAGACCATACCTCCACCTCCTCGTCCGTCCGAGGCAAGAAAAGCCCCATCACAATTCACCTTTAGCCAGCCTGCAGCCGGTCTTGTCCAGTGCACCTCGCTCTGCTTCATCTTCTCCTGTTGCTTGTCCCCAACCTTCTGCCATTCGTCCCAAATGAAACACACCCTCTCCACTGTGACATTTGGGCTCTCGATGAGAGCGTTATCTCTCGCATCATTACGGGCTAACCAGAGATAATAAAAACCCAGCATTGCCAGTGCAAGTTCCTGCTCGGTCTGCCTTCCTAACCATTCCAGTAACCGGCTTTGGAGCTCACCAAAAGATCTCATCACACCCAGTGGTGCCGAGAAACAGTGACCCGTTCGGGTTCTCAATTGGCTCCAGAATTCCCTGGAGTGGGGGCACTCCCAAAACCTGTGACGGATAGTCTCCGGACGGTTACATGCGATACAAAGCACACCATCCTTAATCTGCCGTCGTAATTCTAATAGTTCATGAGATATAAATCCCCGTAATTAATTGTTGAGAGGAGATCTTGTAATTTCGGAGCACGAAGGCCATCTGAATCGCTTCAATTCCAGGTCAGTCCGTCATTTAGCTTGAAACTGATTATCCTAGAAAATAATGCTAGATCATACTTTGGTGAAAATTAGGAACCTGAGGAGATTGACGGGTTGAATAAGAAAATAATCGTTGTGGCTCTAGATTGGATCTTGTTTTTTTTTCTGATAAACTGTAGTGCAGATTGAACTCAACTCTAGATCGGATTTTGAGATTTTCCGCTCGATCGTTGCATGGATTACAGCATGTAATAGGGGAATTACTCTGCATGGCAAATAAAAAAACGTATTAGTGCATTGCATGACAGCTAAGAAAACATGTGTCCGAAGGTATCACCTGATTAAGCTAGCTCTCCGTACTATACATTGTAGATTTGTATTGAATAATAGACAGGATTAGGCGGCGGCGGCGCCGGGCTAATGTCTTTGCGGTCACCAAGTTGTATAACACATGTTGAGAGATACCTTCGTTGCCTGCAATTATTTTAGCTATGAAAAGTACACAGACCAAATAGCTAGCGGTTCAAAACGACTCAAATACAAATTGTTTAAAAATAAGTACAAAATATTTGATAAATTTTAGAAAAGGACAAATACTGGTGGGCCAGTTGTGTGTCCTTTTTAGCCGAGCTAGCCAAAGAAGCTCGTTTTAGCTAAGCTGCGTGGTGGAAACTTAGCCGGTGCTTGGGGAGGCGGCGGCGGCGACACACGGCCTGCGGCGGCGACGCACGGCCTGCGGCGGCGACGCACGGCCTGCGGCGGCGACGCACGGCCTGCGGCGGCGACGCACGGCCTGCAGCGGCGGCGGCGGAGCACTGGCTGATGCGCTCCACTCCGACAGATCTGCGGCAATGCTCTACTTCGGCGAGGTCCATGGCGGCGCGCTCCCCTGCCCCGACGGTCCAGACATCCCTGCCCTGACGGTCCAGCTGTCCCCTGCCCCAACGGTCCAGCTGCGTCCTCTCGTAGTCCCAAGGTCGAGCGAGGTCGTTGAGGCTCCGCCTAGCCGGACGCCGGCGCGGTCAAATCGACGGCGTCTCGTACACATCGGATCTATTGCAGGTCAGCGGGGGCGCGCCAAATTGGATGCGGCACAGCTGTCAGTCGCTGCTGTGACCACGGCGGCCTCCCTGGGCGAGCAGCGTCCCTCCCCTGGGAAAACCCGGTTTTGCCTAAGAACACTTCCCTGTCCTGGACGAAGGTAGTAGACGACACATGACATTGACCTGTGTTCAAAAATAATGTTAACCCTTTGGAGTTCACGTAAGAAAGGTGGCTTGCTGTTTGAACCAAAGTCGCATGGGACACGGGTTCGAGTCGCACCGGCCGCAAAGGCCATACTTTTTATCGAATTAAATCTGACTAGCTGAATGCCCGTGCGTTGCCACGGCCTTTATTTTATTTCTCGTCACATAAATAAGAATGTATAGAGAAATTGATATGTGTTTTAAAATAACCATATATTATTAAAAAGCATACTTTATAAAAAATGTTCTTAAAACATTAAAGATTTTTATTTTGACATAATTTTCAAAGAAAGTAAGGAGATAATTTTTAATTCCTTACTAATTATAATCTAAGACGCTAAAGATAACTTTTTGAAAAGATCATATTAAATATGTATATAACTCAGTATGTACTTTTTTGTTGAGAACTTTCGGTTAGTTTTGTTTGATTTTTTTGGAACCGCCACATGATCCATCGATGATCCGTAGAAGTTAAACATATGCAAATACATGCAAAAAAATAAATAAAATTTTAATAAGGTCATATGCAAATGCATGCAAAAAAAATTCAATAAACCTTTAGCTCAAATATTGCAGTCATAGTAATTATCGATGTCGCATCCAGATACCTTCCAAATGAGTCCCTATGGGATGCCTGTGATCCCATGAACTCGCACAGCTGACATAGGGCACTTTGACCCTCACTGACATGACACGAATTGTTAAGTAACAATATGAATATTGAAATGTCTAATACCACTCTGAATATTGATTAGCACATCTTAGTAGCTTTCACCAAATAAGTGAACAGTGGCACAAGAACTGAACCTTCTTATTGCATCCGGCACCACACTTAATGGAGAATGCCTACTCCCGGTCAATCATACTACAAACTTCTGCAGTAAACTCCAGGAAATCACGTGTGTTATTGGACTCCTCCTCTAGCAGTCATTGTTACGGCCTAGATGAGGACTGCAACAGCCATGGGAGACTGTGCATGTTGACCCTGTTGGAGAAGCTAAACACCTGCATCTCATCCCTATCTGGCACTCCATGGCTGCATAGTTCATCGCCAATAACACACGTATGTGCTGACCACATTCATGGAGCAGGGCACCAAGATAGACGGACTGTAAGATCCCGGCGTCATTGATATGCGCCGTCGTCTGCCTCACCGTCTAGAACAGGGGCCTCGTAATGCCAGCCTTGCGCCATTGCAGGTCATGTGGGTCGGGCACGCCAGCGACGGCCATCGAGATTCTCGGTTGCCTCGTGGTTGCGGATAGCCGGGGGTCATCAGCTTTTGGGGCTACGGTGGCTGCTGCCGCAGAAGTAATGTTGATCTCCGACGTGCTCCATGGGAGCTGCTAGAGTTCTCCTCAGCAGACCACCGGCAGCGGCAGTCCAAACCGGCGAGCTGGCCAATCCCGACGACATGTGAAAAGGCACCAGTTATGGCTGCACTGTGGTCGATGCGTATGGGACCATGGCTGTCGAGAGAGCCTGAGATGATAGCTTGGAACAGATCGAGTCGTCTTTTGTCTTGAATAGGGCTTGTACTTGACAGGGTCTCAAGGCTCGGCGGAGCTGGACGATCATGCACTCGGCCCAGCGCGATGGTGGGGCACAGGTCCAGATGGCACTGAAGCGGCAACCGCCGGTATGCGTCCTTGACCTCCTCGCCCACGTCCGACGATTGCTCCAGCTCGAATCAATTGGAGATTCGGAGGCAACATGTGATTTAGTGATGTTCAATGAAGGAAGCCAGAAGGAGGCCGCACTCGAGAGCTTTAGGGGAGATCGATGCCGATGAATCAATTGTAGGTAGGGGCTGAGATTAGATGCGTTCTTTCCTAGAACATCTATACATCTTATCTTCCTTGATTGAGGTGCGGGACGGTCTCGCGCACTTTGCGCGGCGTCCTGCCAATTGAATTGTATCATGTACTATTCCATTAGGACACCAATTGAATTGTATCATGTACTATTCCATTAGGACACGGAACAAACTGTTGTTCGAATCGTTTTGCGGCTGCAGGCGTGCAATGCACGAAGGAAGGCCAGCTGCGCACGACACGCTCACGGGCCAGCTACGCGAGCGTGCGCGGTCGAGTCTGTGCGGCTTACGGACGGCAGATCGAACGAAAACGTATTTTGAGTTGGTTGAAAACGTATTTTACGGACACGGACCGGTCCTATTGCAATATTATTAGTAGAAACGTATTTTGAGTTGGTTGAAAACGTATTTTACAGACACGGACCGGTCCTATTGCAATATTATTAGTAGAGACTAGCAGGCCCACATGTGAATCATTCTAGAGTCAATACAGGAATAAACAACGTCATCAGCCGCTGCCGCCAGGCCTCACGAGAGTTACAAAACTTTTCTTTTTTCAAGATAATTTAAAAAAAAACTATTTAGAATTGAAAAAAAATATCTTTTAATCCATGTCTTCAAGTCAAAAGTGTTATATATAAAAATTCATTAGAAAAATGTGAATAATATATTTATGCGATGCTCGACCATTTCATAATCTTGGATTTTTTGAGAAGGGGCTACCAAGGCAATTGTGCAAAATTCCACCACTCTAATTTTTATGGGTAGGAGACCTTGTAGGAATGCCAGATCCAAGGTTTGAGGAATTATCTTGGCCTACAGCCATATACTGAATTATTTTTTAGCTAAATCTTTTTAAATTCAAATTTGAACTAGGATACATAAACTACACTTCAAACAAATTGGGGAAAAATACATGGAAGTACCCTAAAGGTGTGGGATCCTAAAACCCATCGCAAACTTGAGTTCCCCACCCACCTAGCTCAGACGGCGGGGATCGTGAGTTTGACCTAGATTTGAAATGCGAGCAAATGAATTACAAAAAAAATCAAAATATGGAAAGTCGGCACATGAAGTCATGATATGTGATATAGTACCTAGGAAAAAATATCAAACATGGCATACCAAGGTTTTAGAGAAAAACACTTCACAAAAAATAGCACAAAGCAAGGATTTACTTGGCTTTTTATCCAATTGACCATGGTTTATACAAGTTTCATAGAAAACTTTCGAATCTTGACCCCATTTTTGGTAAAGATGTGCATATTTCCATGGCCTACAACTTTCGTAACTAGGGTTTTTTGATTTTCCACATAAAAAAATGCATTTTCCATTTTTTTAGTGCCCAAAAAAAGGCAAAAGAGGTGGTTTTTGTGATGGGGCTACCAAGATAAATGTGCAAAACTTCACCACACCAATTTTCACAGGTGGGGGATCTTGTAGGAAGGCCAGATCTAGGGTTTGAGAAATTATCTCGACCTAAAGCCATATACTGAATTATTTTTGAGCTAAGTCCATTTAAATTCAAATCTGGACTATGGGTACATAAACTACACTTCAAAGAATTTGGGGAAAAATATATGGAGGTTCCCTAGAGGTGTGGAACCCTAGAACCCATCGCAAATTTGGGTCCCCCACCCACCTAGCACAGACGGCGGGCACCACAAATTTGACCTAGATTTGAAATGGGAGCAAAGGAATTCCCAAAAAAATAAAAAAAAGGCAAACCAGCGCATGGAGTCATGATATGTGATGTAGTATCTAGGAAAACATACCAAACATGGTATACCAAGGTTTCATAGAAAAACTCTTCACAAAAAATGGCACCAAGCAAGAGTTCACTTGGCTTTTTACCTAATTGACCATGGTTTATACAAGTTTCATAGAAAACTTTCGAATCTTGACCCCATTTTTGGCAGAGATGTGCATCTTTCCATGGCCTAACACTTTTGTAACTAGGGTTTTTTGATTTGCCACATAAAAAATGCATTTTCTATTTTTTAGTGCCCAAAAGAGGTAGAAGAGGTGGCTGTTTGTGAAGGGGCTACCAAGAGAAATATGAAAAACGATGCCACTCCAATTTTCATGGGTGAGGGATCTTGTAGGAAGGCCAGATCCAGGGTTTGAGAAATTATCTCGGCCTGGAGCCATATACTGAATTATTTTTGAGCTAAATCAGTTTAAATTCAAATTTGAACTAGGGCTATATAAACTACACTTCAAAAAAAATAGGGGAAAATACATGGAGGTACTTTGAAGGTGTGGGACCCTATAACCCATCGCAAACTTTGGTTTCCCACCCGCCTAGCACACATGGCAGGCGTCATGAATTTGACCTAGATTTGAAATGGGAGCAAAGGAAATTCAAAAAAATCAAAAAAATGGAAAACTAGCGCATGGAGTCATAATATATGATATAGTACCTAGGAAAAATATCAAACATAGCATAGCAATGTTTCAGAGAAAAACTCTTCATAAAAAATGGTACCAAGTAGGACTTCACTTGGCTTTCTACCCAAGTGACCATGGTTTGTGTGGGGACCCCGGTTTACCACCCGGGATTCCCGTTATGCATACAACTCACGATCCCATGATCAGTATATCGTGAGTCCACATAACCGAGCTAATATCAAAGCTACATCATCCATTACAGTATCGAATATAAAGTCTTACAATTGGTCACTCGACCAAGACTGATAATGCCACGCAGGGCAAGTTTACAAACTAAGCAGCGGATACCAAGCAGCGTTGATGGTCCACATCATGCCTACTACCCTACAGGCAACTGACTGGGAGACGTTCCTAGTTCGCATCAGCGTTGTCGTTCCCTCCAACATCTTCCTCATAGCCTTCTTCATAGTCTAACCAAGTTAATAGCCAGGGACAAAGCCGTGAGTACATTTGAATTGTACTCGCAAACCATCTAAGGGAGAGAGTTTGATATGTAGTATGGCTATAGCAAGGATAGGCTCTAGTCTAATTTGCTTTCTTCAAAAACATGGTTTTCTCATGTCGATATAGCATATCCAGAACCATGTTCTACGACATCTCTATATCCTTATTAAAAACATTTATAAAACATTTTTTGTAAAATCTCTAGGAAGGGGGATACCCTTTTTATTTCAAAACCCAGGTCAATCAAACATGATCATATCCATTCATAAAACCAGGTCAATCACACATGACCATCCCCATTTTCTTGGCAGTACCCTACAAGTACTCCGATCCATACCCGTGCCACGGCAGTACCCTCCGAGTACTCCGTTCGGCACATTCCTCCATTTTTCTGAAAACCAACCAGAACCGACACAGGTTAAGTATGGCCATTCCAACCGTCCATGACCGAGGACTCAGCTATTCGAATAGATTTACACTCTGCAGAGGTTGTACACTTTACCCACAATCATCCAGATACTCATCGTGTGGGCATCTTCCCCGCATAACATCATATGCCACGACAAGCACCCGATCAAAGCCTTTCGCTTATCTACCTTAGTACGGGAATCTACCCTATGGAGTATGTATCTCCCCGGCACATCCTGACAGTCTACCTCCACGTTCGAGCATAACCCCAGTGCCACGTCAGGAGACCCATAGTGTCTTCCGGCCGGATAAATCCCTCACTGGATCCCGATTTACTATTGCCCATTTACTTGCGGCAATCCGGATTCTGGGGTACCGCGTACCCTTATATAGTTATGAGACTCCCATACTAAAATAAACAAACTATGAGCTAAGCCCTGTCCCATACCAAGGTAATCGTGGTTGCACGGGTTAATTGGTCTGGCGAACACTTATACACAATGCCCTTTTTCATAAATCCTCCTCCTCCTTTTCTCCATTTTCTAGAACACATTTTTCCTGAAAACACTTCAGTGGAATAGAGCACTATTCCAAGGTTTTCGAAATGATTTTTTTCAAAGTCCCATTTGAGTGTTCCCAACCTAGAATTTTTGCTCCACTACAAGGTTTATCACAGGCCATGATGCTAAGCATCATGCCACTAACCCAGGGGATTAGTAGGTGTCGAGAGGGGTCATCCAGGAGGATGATAACAGCTGACTCGTGGAGCCAAGTCACCAACAATTGCTATAGAGGGGTAATAGCAATGTGTAAACATGCATTTTCATAAACATTGATAAAATGTGCAATAAGTAAAACTAGGATCAGATATACAACAAGTTTAGATGGCTTGCCTTGGTTGGCCTGTCCCTGGACTTCTTCTTCCCGATACTCAAATATCTCCCCCTCTTTGGTGCACTCATTCTCGTTCGAATCTATCGCCGGTAACAATAACAATATATAAGCATGCAAGCATACAAGGATCACACATACCATAGCAGCAAACAAATCACACCAATCAAGTATCAGAAACAAACAAAGCAATATTCTGTATTAATAACTATTTCTAAGCATGTAAGGGATAATCAATTAGCAAGCAAGCCCTAATAAGCTCTAAGCAACATGCAGGCAGTTATAGTTGTTAAAATCATGCAAATAGCAAACAAATCACACCAATCAAGTATCAGAAACAAACAAACACCATACTGAACATTTTTAGGCATTTTCAATAACAATAACTAATTCTATGAATAAAGCAAGGATTTACCTATTAACTAAACCCTAATGGAGCTCCAAACAACAAGCAGACAATTAAATTGGTTGACAGCATGCTACAAGCATACCAATAGAAAGGTATCATTTTTATTAACCCAACAAAAGTGGATTCACTCAAAAAGGATTTGCAGCTATTTTCCTATGATTTTTCTACTGAAGGAAACTATGGTTTCAGAGTTAATTCTACCAGAAAATCATACAAACTCAGAAAAATTTATCCTATCGTCAGTAGCAAGCATTCACAGTACATGATCACCTAAAATTGGTTTCACCCAAAAATACTTCACAGATTAGGCTCTAAAATTCCCTAAAGTCAGATCTGGTAGTATTTTGCAAAAACAACTATGCCAAGAATAAAACCCTATTTGCATCCAGGTTAGTGTCATGTGAAAGGTACTAAATATAGCTTTTCAACAAAATTGGATTTACTAAAAAAGGTTGGGTAAATATCCTGCTAAGGATTTATTAGTGGATATGACACATCTTGGTAGATTAATTTTCATAAAAGATCCAGATATTATTTTGGTAAAGTGATTGCTCTTAATGGTAGAGAAATGCACGAGGAACATCTAGAAATTAATACATACTAGTTTGCATGTTCATTGAATAAATGGGGGATTTATTCCAAACTAGGATCTGCAGGTTAAATAAAGGTTTGATTAATTTGAAAAGGAGACAGCCAGAGTGACTGGGCTTGAGAAGAGAGCCGGCCCGATGGGGCGGGACAACACGGAGCAGTGCTGGGCTAGACTAGTTGGGCTGCCCCAGATCGTTGACTCGCCCGTTGACAATTCAATTCACGCTACAGGATACCAAGATATGCACGATGCCTGGCTAGCTCCGTTTGATCGGAGACGACAGGATCGCAGGAAGCTCACCGTGGTGGTGGTCAGAGGATTCAGGGAAGATGTGGGGGAGCTCTGGAGATGTCGAGGAAGGAGCGTAGGCTTTCTTGGCGTCCAGGTCATTCATATAGCTGCCGGATGGCGTCGTGGACAGAGGCGAGCGTCGCGTCTCTGACGGCCTCGACGGAGAGATGAACGACGACGACGACGTCTAGGCAGGAGTCCTGGCAGGAAAAAGGGCGGCGATGAGAGATAAATAGAGATAAAGAGAGACATGCAGAATAGATAGAGAGAGGAGGGCAGAGGCGGTCGAAGCTCACCGTGGTTTCGTCGGACGTTCACTGGAGTTTACTAGAGGGCCCACCAGGATGTTCCGCTAGGATTAGGACGGTCATCTCGCCCCCGTTGTTCGCCTGGCGCTCTACGAGATCGAAGGGGATGGTCGGAGGGTTGTGCTTGTCAGAGTCCTGTGGCAGTGCACGCCCGTGGAGATGAACGCGAGGGCTCCCAGACTCCCTGCCAAAATAGAAGAAAGGTTGAGAAGAAGAAGGACAGGGCGGACCCAGAGAAACCAACGGGAGGGAGAGGGAGGTGAGAGAGAGAAGGGTGCCTTTTCTTTTGGGTTCCCGAGAAGAGTGTGAGAGGGAGCTAGGTTTAGGGTTGAATAGGGAAGCTGCCAGGCGGTTCATGAGGTGCAGATAGGGTCAGGGTTCAGCTCAAATCAATGGTTGAGCAAGATAAGAGAAGAGGGAGAGAGATTCTGCACTATCATGCACCATGCATGGCATGGCCGCCCCTCCCCTAGTGCCAAACGAAAATGGACAAAATAGTTGTCCAAGGAATAACGTAGATTGACCAAGGGGTACTGATGGTTAGCTTAATTCAGTTTGTAGAGATTTTGATCAAAGATATAGAAATAGTGGTCAATTTGCAAGGGAATGGATTCAAAGGGGAGCTTAAATTTGAGAAAATAGCTAGTGGCAAATGAATTTAAATATATAGAGGGCAAGATACTGCTGAGATGATGTTGAATGAGATTTAGGAGCAAACCCAAGGATTTAAATCCAAGCCAAAACTTGGCTAGAGATGAATAACTGACAAGTGGTTGTTGGTTTGATTAGGGGCATACACATGAGTAGAACAATTAACATATAGCCTCAAATGGCCTAAGTGTAATGGGGAGAAGGGAAGATTAAATGACAAGGTTCATTTCTAGGATGGCCTATTGGCACGGTTGACTGATTTAAGAATATTTCCAAGCCTCTAGATACGGAAAGAATTAACAAAAAGGAAGTAGTTGTGAAAATACTTTTATAAAAGATATTAAAAAAAATGAGTGCTCAAAAAGAGTGAACCTCATTACTGATTTTGGATGAACTTGTGTTTTGGAACTAAATACTCTTTTCATAAGAAATAGACTTTTATTGCTTGACGGAGAAGAAAGTATTTGAAGTGGGTTTCATTTGGAGAAATAATTCGAAAATGTTGTGCAAGCATACCCCACTAGCCATTACAGAACTTTATGTATTTCAGATAAGTTGGGCCACAGGCCTACTTGTAGATCAAGCACACATACAAACAACTCAAACAATTTGAGTCACCCAAGGTCAAGCCAAGTCAATGCAATCAACACTCTAGCATTTCAACAAGCAATTGCAAACAAATGCTCGATGATGATCATGTCATGGTTGGGTTCAGTAAGGGTTTTTAACTAAGGGAGCAAAGATTTGGTAAGAATTTCAATAAAAGAGTGGAGACAGAAATATCTCCCTTTTCTAAAGCCTTCAAAAGGGGTTTGAAATCCACTTGTAAAATGTTTGTAAAATAGTGGGACCACTCTACTTTGTAGGTCCGATAATTTTGTAAATACTTGGTTTTGATAAAAGCTTTATCTCAAAGATAAACTCTTGTTTTGGACAAATAAAATAATTTGGAAAAAGGGAGAGGTTGCCAAGATAATGGTTCTAGGAAAATAGCTAGAAACATAAATAAAAGCATGATCACAAGGGCACAAGGATTGTGTTGGTTCACAATATTGTTCAACAAGCAACCCAAACAGACATTATTAACATAACAATCAAGACAAACAAGCAAGAAATAGTACTTCCAGAGGTTTGCACAAAAAGTTTTTGTTGGCCCTCACTTTTGGGCTCACCAAACACTACTTAAACAGGGTTACAGAAAGTGGGGTGTGATAGCTCTTCCCCCCTTAAACAGAATCTCGTCCCGAGATTCCTAAGCGTAGTAGTAAGAGGTACTGAGACTAAGTTAGAGTTAGGCCTTAACGGTTGCTCTTCCAACTCACTGGTGATACTTTGAGTTGAGTCAAATACTTGCTTTTGCCAAAGGTGTAGATCGTCTTTGTTTGCTGAATTTGATGGCTGAAGAGTTGATGTTGCCAAAAATATCTTGTCGAGGCATTTTTGAGGTTAGTGGGATCAAGCTTATCTAATATGTCTGAAAATATCCTACGAGAGTTAGGGCGACTTCTTTTCAGCTTCTCCGGTGGCTTCTAGAAGAAGCTTCTCCCCACCAGTTTCTCCCAGAAGCCCAGACCCCAAATTTGTTTTGGCTTATATTTTAGTTAGGAATAGACTAAAATATAAGCCAAAACAATTTTAAAATTTGGGCTTCTAGGAGAAGCTGGTGGGGAGAAGCTTCTCCGAGAAGCCGCTGGAGAAGCCGAAAAGAAGTCGCCCTTAGAAGGTTATCATCTCGCAATTGAGGTCTTGAAGAGTCGAGGTTCCTCTGGTAGCTTTTGTTGGCTTGGGGTTGACACTTACTTTGTGTAGCTTGATGGAGTCTTCAATTCTTGGTATCGTGCCTTGAAGCTAGATGTTGGTGTAGACCCTTTTGTCTTGAGCTGGGAGTGCTCTAGAGGTTGTAGATAGGGGCGATTAAGCTTCGGTCTTTCTAGGTATGTCAGATATGTGGACTTAATTCCCTGCGCTTCCTAACTATCAGAGTGCATGATAGTCCTAATTGCAAGCATTCTTCTGGGTCTTCTTAGGCTTGAGCTAAAGGTTCTTCTTTGGTGGAGGCGGGTTGAGGGCTAGATCTTGAAGAGTCTTCAGGCTTCCATTTGCTTAGCAGAGATCAAGCACGTGAGTCTTCGGGCTTCAAGCAGTGATAACGTGTTGAGCTACAAAAGTTAGGCTTGGTTTTGATACTACTATGCTCAATGTTAGTTGGCTTGTCACTAGTAGGGAAAACCTCTTCTGTGGCGCACCAAAATATGCATTCTGTGGCGCATGGGTGGTGCTCCACAGAATCTTCGCCACAAAAATAAGCATTCTGTGGCGCACCAGCACATGCGCCACAGAAATAAGGAATTCTGTGGCGCACCAAGCCCTAATGCGCCACAGAATTAATAAATTCTGTGTCGCATTATGGCTTGGTGCGCCACAGAATTAGGTGCGCCACAGAATTGCATTTTAGTGCGCCACAGAAATATTACAGGTTTTATACAGAACTTATTCTATCTGGTGTATATATACAGGTATTAACAGATATAATATAGCAGTATATAGATATATTAACAGATTTCATATAGCACAATTATATATCTCCATATAAAACTCATTTCATATAGAATATTAACAGATTTCATATAGCTCCATGCATATACAACTCATCATACATATATAGATCTCCATATATACAACTCATAATCCATGCAAATTAAGTGCATCATCTCAAGATACAAATGAAGTGACACCGGCCGCCGCCTACGCTAGGATGAAATAGAGTACCGCTCTGACGATGGTGAGCAAGAGCGAGAGCACAATGAAGGTCTTCATCTTCCTCTTGTTCGACTGGTGCTTCCTCCACTTGGCAACCGCCTCTTGTTGAGTCGGGTAGCCTTTGTAGCAGTTGCCGCTGGAACTTGTGCACCTGTTCCTTGCAGTCCGTCCACTCCTCATAGACTCCTGGAACCCGCCCCTCGAACACGACGTACCACGTCATCTCTATGGACACAAGGCATATAACAACACCTTTCTCTATAGACATGTAGAGAAAGGTAGCTCTACCTGTAGCTCTATAGACATGTAGTATATATGTTATGCAACAAAAAGAATGACAAAGTGCAAAAACATGCTTGCATGATCACAAATACAATGGCATAGATTCATAAGCCTAGAATAAAACATAGCATGGATGACGATCGATCATATATAAGCAAGTCCAACATTGAAAAAAAAGTTCGAATAGATCACACCGGCGACGACGATGAGCAAGATCGAGACCATGTGATACGTCCAATTTGCATCACTATTTTATATCATAATTTACTGTTATTCATTGATATATTTCATATTTAGACATGATACTTATGTTATTCCCTTTGTTTTCACATGTTTGATGATCATCGGAGGAGTTGCTGCCGGAGTCAGGAATCTGCTGGAAAAAGGACCATCAGGAGACCATATTTTGAAGATCAGGAAAATTCCAGAAAAATACCTAGAAATTATAATTTCCCAGAAGACACACGGAGCCAGAAGGAGGAGTCGAGAGGGGCCAGGGCTGGCCCACACACGAGGGCGGCGCGGCCAGCCCCCTGGCCGCGCCAGCCCTGTGTGAGGGGGGCCTGGCCCACCTTTGGTCTTCCCCCTTCGCGTACATCATCGTCCCCAAAAACCTAAGTCAAGGGGGGGGTTCAGAGTTAGACACAGCCGCCTCTGCGGGGCGGAGAACACCAGAGAGAAAAAGCTCTCCGGCAGAGAGAAATGTGCCGGGGAAATTCCTTCCCGGAGAGGGGAGATCGTCGCCATCGTCATCATCATCGCACCGGACTTCATCGGGATCATCATCATCATCATCTCCATCACCAGCACCTTCATCTCCATCATCACCTCACCATCCCGCTGTAACATCTTGAGTTGGATCTTGTTATATTCATAGGGGAAACTTTCCCGATGTTGATTACTCTTGTAGTTGATGCTATTGAGTGGAACCGTTGAATTAGGGTTTATGTCCAGATTGTTATGTACCATTATTTCACCTCTGATCATGATCCATATGATGTCTTGTGAGTAGTTCGTTTAGTTCTTGAGGACATGGGAGAAGTCAAGATGTTAGTAGTGAATTATTGTTGAGAAATATTTATTGGTTTGATATTGTTGTGGTGCTATTTCACTAGTGGTGTCATGTGAACGTCGACTACATGATACTTCACCATTTATGGGCCTAGTGAGATGCATTATGTATTTGGTCACCAACTGTGGGGTTGCTGGAGTGACAGAAACCTAAACCTCCGTTGGGAAACCATTGCACCAGGGAGCGTAGGATCCTAGAGTTTAAGGCTGTGGTTAGATTTATCTTAATTACTTACTTGTATTTGCGGATGCTTGCAAGGGGTATAATCACAAGTGTGTATTTATCCTAGTAAGGGTAGTGCGCTAGCACAGGTTCACCCCCATAACACTTATCAAATTAATAAATACTATTGGCTCTATGAAGCGAAAGCTCTTGACAGAAACCTCCCGTGTGTCCTCGAGAACGTTTGGTTATTATAAGAACACAACCGGCTTGTCCTTTGCTGAATAAAGGATTGGGCCACTTGCTGCAATTGTTACTACTGTCTTTTATTTACTCGCACTTTATTTACTCGTAATACCAAATACTCCTGAAAACCTGTTTGCTAGTATTTACAGTGATTCCTTGATCAAAACTGCTCATCAACACCTTCTGCTCCTCGTTGGGTTCGACACTCTTATTTATCGAAAGTACTACGATACACCCCCTATACTTGTGGGTCATCAAGACTATTTTTTGGCGCCGTTGCCGGGGAGTGTAGCGCTATTGAAGAGTGGAATTGGAAAAGGTAACCGTCACTGTGAGTATTGTTTTATTTTGTATTTTATATTTATTCTGCTATGGAGAACTCTCCATTTGGTTTCCTATTTGGAAACACACCTACTACTACTGCTGCTGCTGCACATGTGGAGGAACCACCACCGCCACCGCCTGCTGAAATTGATCCTTTTAAAATACCTATGAAAATTGTTGGGCGTATTATGGATAACTGCTACTCAGGAGATGGAACTGTCCATCCGGGTGATCACTTATTGTTTATACATGAATTATGTGAGTTGTTCAGATGTGCAGGTATTTCACCAAGCCAGGTCAAGAAGAAATTATTCTCTATATCATTGAAAGGCAGAGCTGAAGAGTGGTATCGACTACTCCAAGATGGTCCATCTATGGCATGGGAGGATATTGTGCCTCTCTTTTATTCCAAGTTTTATCCTCCGAGTGAAATTCATAAAGACCGTAACAAGATATATAATTTTTGGCCTCATGATGGAGAGAGTATTGCCCAAGCGTGGGGGAGATTGAAGTTACTAATGCTCAAATGTCCCATTCATGAGCTCCCCAATAATATTGTTATTGATAATTTTTATGCGCGGCTTACTCTTCCTGATAAGGATTATTTGGATGCTTCTTGTTTTGGATCATTCACTCATATGAAAGAAGATGCCAAGTGGAAACTTCTTGACCGTATAAAAGAGAATGCTGAAGGTTGGGAAAACGACAAAGGTAGGAAGTCAGGTATAAACTATGATTATGAATGCATTAAATCTTTTGTGGGAACCGATGACTTTCATAGTGTTAGTGCTGCTTATGGTCTTGATTCCCAAATACTTGCTAATTGTCTTAAGGCTTTTGCTTCTTATATTGATGTTCCCAAGAAAGATTGGAACAAATATCATGCACCTTACAAAGATTCTATTAGTCATATACCTGCTGCAGCTACAGAAGTTTGCACGGTTGATAGCATCATTCCTGAACCTTATATTGAGAAGACACCTTTCCCTGCTAAGGTAAAGAAGTACTCTACTTTGGTAAGTGTGTCTAATAAAAGTACTAAGAAAGCTGCAGAGCCTGATGAGCAAATTACTATTAAGTCTCCTGTTGCTATATTGAAAGATCTTGTTACTAAAGATGTAGGAGATGAATATATTCTTTTTTGTGAAGATGCTTCTAACATTCTCTCGCATCCTAAAAAGCATAGGAAAGCAAGTGTTCCTGTTATTTCTGTCAGGATTGGAGATCATTGCTATTATGGCTTATGTGATATTGGTGCTAGTGCAAGTGCTATTCCCTTAGAGCTTTATAAAGAAATTATGCACGAGATTGGCGCTTGTGAACTTGAAGATATTGATGTGGTTGTTCAGCTAGCTAACAGAGAGACCGTTTGGCCTCTTGGTATTGTTCGAGATGTGGAAGTTCTATGCGGTAAGACTAAGTACCCTACTGATTTTCTAGTACTTGGTAAGGAGGCTAGTGAAACTTGTCCTATTATTTTTGGTAGACCCTTTTTGAACACTTGTGGTGCCATAATAGATTGTAAGAAAGAGAAATTTTTTACTAAGTTTAATGGAGAATCTTATGAGTTTAATTTTTCCAAGTTTGCTAAGACTTCTTATGAAAATGACACGCCTAATGAAAATTTTCGAGTTGAGCAGCTTGCTTCTATTGCTCTTGCCCCTAATAATGCCTTGCAGCAATTCATGGAAGATCACGAAAGTTGTCGTCGTGGTGAAACAACATATGCCATAGGATGGCTTAAATGGGGGCCGACTGTACGCTGGTGGATCCGGGAGAGGGATGACTCGGTAGAGACCGAGCACAGAACTCACTGCTAACACATCGAGCTACCCAGGTTCGGGGCCCTCGTGAGGAGGTAACACCCCTACTCCTGCATGTCTGATCTATATGAGCTTCACATGGGAGCTACAATGGTGCTCCTTGAGCTGTTCATCTGCCTATCTAAGGCTGCACTGGGCAGGAGCTAAAGAGCTAGTGCTAGAGAGCTCCCATGGAGCGAGAGAGAATGAGCCTCCGAAGGAGGCTTGGGGTGATCGATCCCCCTGGTGCCCCTTATATAGGGAGCCCAGGGGACAAGGGATGCCCCACTGCATAGTACACCTGCACTGTAACTGAGTTGACTACTGGGGTCTTGTCACACTATAGCCTGCATCAGCACGGTACCGTCCTCGGTACTGTGTGATGCGTCACGGTCATGGGCTAGTCCCATCGATGTCTGTACTTGGAGTCCTTGCCTTCGTCTTCTAGCGTCTGTCTTCAGGATCACCATGCCATCAGTCTTATCCTCCTCCTGAGGATAAGACTGACTAGGAGAGGAGAGATATGCTAGTCTGAGCCAAGGGGCGTCCCAAGACCAGCATACGATGGTGGAGGATGTGCCAGTCCGAGCCTGGAGGCGTCCCAGGACTGGCACGATGCGCTGGAGGCGATGCTGGACGAGGAAGATGTCCCGGAGGAGTAAATCTCAGCTCTGGGGAGTAATAATCCGGCCCAGGAGAGATATATTCCGGCCTGAAAGGGGATAACCCGGCCTGGGCCAGGGGAGCACCGACCTGGCCCAGCCGGAATGGCCTAACCCGGCCCAGCCGGGGCTGCAAGGTGGAGGCCTGGAGAGGATTCCCGGCCAGGCCGGATTCTCCTAATCCGGCCCAGCCGGGGCGCACTGGAGGAGGCAGCCCATCCGGGGCGGACGGCCAAACGGCCCAGCCGGGACAGCCAGGCCCTGCCGGGGCGCGCTGGCGCAGAGGCCCAGCCGGGCGCACCGGCCCAACCGGGAAGGCAGCGGGGCACCGGAAGGAAGGCCCGCCCGGGGCACGGCCAGGAGGCCCAGCCGGGATCCGAACCCCGGCCCAGCTAGGTTGGCTCGCGGGGCGGGAGCCCAGGCAGGGCGCCGGCCCAGCCGGGATGGCACGCGGAGCGGGACGCCGGCCTGCCGGCTAGCCGGCCCAGCCAGGGGCGAAGAGGATGCCGGCCTGGGCTGCGCTATTCCGGCCCAGGCTAGAGATAATCCGGCCAAGCCTTGATACTCCGGCCCAGGACAGGATATGCCGGCCTGCACTCCAGTATGCCGGCCTAACAAGCTCATAATCCGGCCTGGGCCATTATATTCCGGCTTGGGCAGCTGGGTTCCGGCCCAAGGAGATATAATCCGGCCCAAGCATGTTGTTTACTTGCTTTTTAATATTCCTGCATATATAAACTGATATATAATGTATATGTTAGTCATAATATAGGGGTACTTTGGTATACCCGGGGTTATATCCCCGACATTAGCCCCCGAGGCTGTGGAGGACTTGCAGAGTCGTGCACAGGCTTCAACAAGAAATATACCAAAGTCCCAACTCATATATTCATACAACTGATATGCTGGCCTGCACATGCCAAATTCTATCTCATGCCATTATAGGCAATGTCCTGTTTGACATATACTCATATCCGTGATATGCTAGCCTTCGTGGGTTATCTCAAAATACTATTCTGCCCTCTTTGGCTATATCGACACTTTGCCTCTTGCGCTACGTCTCATCGACATCGTCTGCTTCGACAATGCCGGAATACTGCTTTGCCTTCTTTGGCCATATCGATACTTTACCTCTTGAGCTATGTGCCTCTTGGGCTACTCTGCCTCTTGGGCTACTTTTGCCTCTCGGGCTACTTTGCCTCTTAGGCTACTTTCGCCTCTCGGGCTTTATATAGACACTTTGCCTCTCAGGCTATGTCTCATCGACATTGTCCGCTTTGACAATGCCGGTATACTGATATGCCTCTCGTGCTGTTTTGCCTCTTGGGCTACTTTGCCTCTTGGGCTTTATATCGACACTTTGCCTCTCGGGCTATGTCTCATCGACATTGTCTGCTTTGACAATGCCGGTATACTGATATGCCTCTCGGGCTGCTTTGCCTCTTGGGCTACTTTTGCCTCTTGGGCACTATATCGACATTTTGCCTCTCAGGCTATGTCTCATCGACATTGTCTGCTTTGACAATGCCGGT
Source organism: Dactylis glomerata (assembly GCA_007115705.1). Taxonomy (NCBI): domain Eukaryota; kingdom Viridiplantae; phylum Streptophyta; class Magnoliopsida; order Poales; family Poaceae; genus Dactylis; species Dactylis glomerata. Next base: position 3,882,292 of record QXEO01002109.1, read on the forward strand.
ATACTGATATGCCTCTTGGGCTATGCCATCGCTGGGCACTTGTTAGTATGCAAAAATGATAAGACATGTTAATATGCTAAACCGGGATACTCTATGAAACCGGATATGATAAGAGATATGATGCTTGTTAGCTTTGAGATCGATGTCTCGATATATTACTGTGCCAGAATTGGCGATAACTGAAAGGATTACAGAATGCCGTGATATGGTGGCATGCCGAAATAAACGGCGATATGAGTTATGGATAGATGCCTTGATATGCTGGCGAACCGAAATAAACGGTGATTGGGGATTTTGGTCGATGCCATGATATGTCGACATACTGAGATTTTGCTCTTGCCATGATATCCCAGCATACTGAAATCTTACTTTTGTATTGATATGCCGGCATACTGAAATCTTACTTTTGCCATGATATGCCGGCATACTGTCATTTTGCTCTTTGCCATGATATGCTGGCATACTGACATTTTGCTTTTTGCCATGATATGCCGGCATACTGAGACTTTACTCTTGCCATGATATGCCGGCATACTGAAACACATATGACTCAAGATATCACTTAATAACCTGATGTGCTAACAAACTGACATACCTGAGAACTGAGACTTTGAGATATGCTGGCCAAGATGTAAAGATATGCTGGCTGGGACATAAAATATGCCGGCCAGGATACAAAAGATGACATATGCCGGTATACTGAAATTTCGCTCTTTGCCATGATATGCCGGCATACTGAAATACCTGAGACACTGAGATATAAACTGAAGCCCTGGTGGTATAATAGCAATTTCTTCTTGTAATGGCAATATGGAGAGTCATAGCCGGGTAATAGACATATATATAATGAGACATCCAACCTGTTCTGTGGTCATTCTAAAAGACATAGCAATGGTCATAGCATTTGGCATATTTGCAATCTAGCATATGGAGTTTGGCATATAGCCCATATCACTCGGTACATAGCACTTGACATACAGACTGAGATATAGCAATTTGACATATATGCTAACTTGGCAACTCACAAGGAAGAACTAGGCACTCATGTGCCGGCATATGAATGTAGACACACTGCAACCGGCATATAAGCAAACTTGGCAACTGATAAGAAAGATAAGGCACTCATGTGCCGGCATATACATGCAAGTATACTGTAACTGGCATATAAGCAAACTTGGCATATCACAACAGATATTTGGCACTCATGTGCCGGCATATAAATGCAAGTATACTGTAACTGGCATATGAGATTTGTGATAGAGCATGCATAAACTGGTACTGAGATAGGCATATAAGTTGATCTGACTGCTAACTTGTAACAACTAGCACATGACATTCAACACATAAAAAACTGGCATACGAGCCTTGGCATACGACAGCCGGCATATAACACATAGCATAAGAGATAAAGCATTTGGCATATAAGTAGATACTGAACTTGATATGTTAACAGGCATACTGACTATAGCACTGTAGCAGATATACTGGTTGACACATGCAAAGACATAGAATTTGACATAGCAACTTGCTGTTGGCATATAAAACCGGCATATAACATGCCCAGATGAAACTTTGCATAAGATTACAGACATAAACTGATACTAAGGATACTATCTGCAGCAGGCATATGTAGCAATTTGGCATATAGATAGACATACAGGAGGAAACTGAGAAGCTGATATGCTGGCATATATACTGAAATAGAGATATAACGGTAGCTGGCTAGGCTCATGCCTAAACCGACTGAAAAGAAGGGAGATCCTGCTCGCTATAAATACTTACCTGCAGATGCTCGAGGCGGAACGATCCCTGGCATGACGAACATAAAATATGTCGGCCGGGACATAAGATATGCTGGCCAGGATATAAAACATGCCAGCCAGGATATAAGATATGCTGGCCAGGACATAAGATATGCTGGCCGGGACCCAGGATATGCTGGCCGGGACTCAGGATATGCTGGCCGGAACCCAGGATATGCTGGCCGGGACACAGGATATGCTGGCCGGAACCCAGGATATGCTGGCCGGGACTCAGGATATGCTGGCCGGAACCCAGGATATGCTGGCCGGGACTCAGGATATGCTGGCCGGAACTCAGGATATGCTGGCCGGAACACAGGATATGCTGGCCGGGACTCAGGATATGCTGGCCGGAAGAAGCCGAGCGCCGGCCCGGAGATGCCGATGTAGATCCGGGACAGCCGTATGCTGGCCCGGGCGAGTTGAGGTCAGCCCGGGAGTTGAAGAAGACCTGCTGTGCTCGGAGGCGTTGCTGATGTCGAGCCCCCGAGCAGATGAAGAAGATCCCGTCCGGATGTACTCCTACCAGCGCCTGATCAGCCCCACGGTGGGCGCCAAATGTCGTCGTGGTGAAACAACATATGCCATAGGATGGCTTAAATGGGGGCCGACTGTACGCTGGTGGATCCGGGAGAGGGATGACTCGGTAGAGACCGAGCACAGAACTCACTGCTAACACATCGAGCTACCCAGGTTCGGGGCCCTCGTGAGGAGGTAACACCCCTACTCCTGCATGTCTGATCTATATGAGCTTCACATGGGAGCTACAATGGTGCTCCTTGAGCTGTTCATCTGCCTATCTAAGGCTGCACTGGGCAGGAGCTAAAGAGCTAGTGCTAGAGAGCTCCCATGGAGCGAGAGAGAATGAGCCTCCGAAGGAGGCTTGGGGTGATCGATCCCCCTGGTGCCCCTTATATAGGGAGCCCAGGGGACAAGGGATGCCCCACTGCATAGTACACCTGCACTGTAACTGAGTTGACTACTGGGGTCTTGTCACACTATAGCCTGCATCAGCACGGTACCGTCCTCGGTACTGTGTGATGCGTCACGGTCATGGGCTAGTCCCATCGATGTCTGTACTTGGAGTCCTTGCCTTCGTCTTCTAGCGTCTGTCTTCAGGATCACCATGCCATCAGTCTTATCCTCCTCCTGAGGATAAGACTGACTAGGAGAGGAGAGATATGCTAGTCTGAGCCAAGGGGCGTCCCAAGACTAGCATACGATGGTGGAGGATGTGCCAGTCCGAGCCTGGAGGCGTCCCAGGACTGGCACGATGCGCTGGAGGCGATGCTGGACGAGGAAGATGTCCCGGAGGAGTAAATCTCAGCTCTGGGGAGTAATAATCCGGCCCAGGAGAGATATATTCCGGCCTGAAAGGGGATAACCCGGCCTGGGCCAGGGGAGCACCGACCTGGCCCAGCCGGAATGGCCTAACCCGGCCCAGCCGGGGCTGCAAGGTGGAGGCCTGGAGAGGATTCCCGGCCAGGCCGGATTCTCCTAATCCGGCCCAGCCGGGGCGCACTGGAGGAGGCAGCCCATCCGGGGCGGACGGCCAAACGGCCCAGCCGGGACAGCCAGGCCCTGCCGGGGCGCGCTGGCGCAGAGGCCCAGCCGGGCGCACCGGCCCAACCGGGAAGGCAGCGGGGCACCGGAAGGAAGGCCCGCCCGGGGCACGGCCAGGAGGCCCAGCCGGGATCCGAACCCCGGCCCAGCTAGGTTGGCTCGCGGGGCGGGAGCCCAGGCAGGGCGCCGGCCCAGCCGGGATGGCATGCGGAGCGGGACGCCGGCCTGCCGGCTAGCCGGCCCAGCCAGGGGCGAAGAGGATGCCGGCCTGGGCTGCGCTATTCCGGCCCAGGCTAGAGATAATCCGGCCAAGCCTTGATACTCCGGCCCAGGACAGGATATGCCGGCCTGCACTCCAGTATGCCGGCCTAACAAGCTCATAATCCGGCCTGGGCCATTATATTCCGGCTTGGGCAGCTGGGTTCCGGCCCAAGGAGATATAATCCGGCCCAAGCATGTTGTTTACTTGCTTTTTAATATTCCTGCATATATAAACTGATATATAATGTATATGTTAGTCATAATATAGGGGTACTTTGGTATACCCGGGGTTATATCCCCGACAAAAGTGATGTTTTTAGCAAGGAAAGAGAAGAGATTGACGATATTCTTCTTCGTCAACCACCATTACTCAAACATAATCTACCTGTGGAGGATCTGGGCACCACTTTGCCACCTAGAGAAGATCCTATGCTCGAATTAAAACCTTTGCCTGATGACCTCAAATATGCTTATATTGATGATAAGAAAATATATCCTGTTATTATTAGTTCTAAACTTTCAGGAAAAGAAGAAGAAAGATTATTGGAGATATTGAGGAAACACCGAGGAGCTATGGGATATACTCTTGATGATTTAAAAGGGATTTCTCCTACTTTATGTCAGCATGCCATTAATATGGAGAAAGACGCGAAGCCAGTTGTGGAGCATCAACGCCGCCTAATTCCCAAGATGAAGGATGTGGTAAGGAATGAGGTATTAAAACTCCTTGATGCTGGTATTATTTATCCTATTGCTGATAGTAGGTGGGTTAGTACTGTTCATTGTGTTACTAAGAAAGGAGGTATGACTGTTGTACCTAATGAGAATAACGAGCTTATTCCTCAAAGGGTAGTTGTTGGTTATAGAATGTGCATTGATTATAGGAAGGTAAACAAAGTTACTAAGAAAGATCATTACCCTTTACCGTTTATAGATCAAATGCTAGAAAGGTTGTCTAAGAAGACTCATTTTTGTTTCCTTGATGGTTATTCTGGTTTTTCTCAAATTGCTGTTAAGAAGGATGATCAAGAGAAAACCAGTTTTACTTGTCCTTATGGAACTTATGCTTATAGACGTATGCCTTTTGGTTTATGCAATGCTCCTGCTACTTTTCAAAGATGCATGTCTGCTATTTTTCATGGCTTTTGTGAAGAAATTGTGGAGGTCTTCATGGACGATTTTTCCGTCTATGGAACTTCTTTTGATAATTGTTTGCACAACCTTGATAAAGTTTTGCAGAGGTGCGAAGAAACTAACCTTGTTCTCAATTGGGAGAAATGCCACTTTATGGTGAATGAAGGAATTGTCCTTGGACATAAAATCTCTGAAAGAGGTATTGAAGTTGACAGAGCAAAAGTGGAGGCAATTGAGAAAATGCCATGTCCAAGAGATGTTAAAGGTATTCGTAGTGTTCTTGGTCATGCTGGTTTCTATAGGAGGTTTATTAAAGATTTCTCTAAGATTTCAAAGCCTCTTACCAATCTTCTTCAAAAGGATGTACCATTTGTCTTTGATGATGATTGTAAGGAAGCTTTTGAAACTCTTAAGAAGGCTTTAACTACTGCTCCTATTGTTCAACCACCTGATTGGAATTTACCTTTTGAAATTATGTGTGATGCTAGTGATTTTGCTGTTGGTGCTGTTCTTGGACAGCGCATAGATAATAAGTTGAATGTTATTCATTATGCTAGTAAGACTCTTGATGCTGCTCAGAAGAATTATGCTACTACTGAGAAAGAGTTTCTTGCTGTTGTTTTTGCTTGTGACAAGTTTAGATCTTACATTGTTGATTCTAAAGTTACTATTCATACTGATCACGCTGCTATTAGATATCTTATGACTAAGAAGGATGCTAAGCCTAGGCTTATTAGATGGGTGTTGCTTTTACAAGAGTTTGATTTGCATATCGTAGATAGGAAAGGTGCTGAAAATCCTGTGGCTGACAACTTGTCTAGATTGGAAAATATTTCTTTTGATCCTATTCCTGTTAACGATAGTTTTCCGAATGAACAGTTGGCTGCAATTAATGTAACTTCAAGGGACTTTCCTTGGTATGCTGATTATGCTAACTTTATTGTTTCCAAGTATTTGCCTCCAACCTTTACAGCTCAGCAAAGAAGAAAATTCTTCTATGATTTGAGGCATTACTTTTGGGATGACCCACACTTATATAAAGAAGGAGTTGATGGTATCATGAGAAGATGTGTACCAGAATATGAGCAACAAGAGATATTAAGGAAATGTCATAGCAGTGCTTATGGAGGGCATCATGCTGGAGATAGAACCGCACAGAAGGTTCTACAATCAGGTTTTTATTGGCCAACCCTCTTTAAGGATGCCAGGAGGTACGTTTTATCTTGCGATGAATGTCAAAGAGTTGGTAATATTTCTAGACGCAATGAAATGCCTATGAATTACACTCTTGTTATTGAACCGTTTGATTGTTGGGGATTTGACTTTATGGGTCCTTTTCCTCCTTCAAGAGGCTATACTCATATACTTGTTGCTGTAGATTATGTTACTAAATGGGTAGAAGCCATACCTACAAAGAGTGCCGATGGTGAGACTTCGTTAAAGATGCTTAAGGATGTTATTTTTCCTAGGTTCGGAGTGCCTAGATACCTTATGACTGACGGGGGTTCTCATTTTATTCACGGTAGTTTTAGAAAGACTCTTGCTAAGTATGATGTCAATCATAGAATTGCTTCTGCTTATCATCCCCAAACTAGTGGGCAGGTAGAGCTTTCAAATAGAGAGATTAAGTCTATCTTGCAGAAGACTGTTAGTAGATCTAGGAAAAACTGGGCTAGTAAGTTAAATGACGCTTTATGGGCTTATAGAACAGCTTATAAGAATCCCATGGGTATGTCTCCTTATAAGATGGTTTACAGAAAAGCGTGTCACTTGCCTTTAGAATTAGAACACAAAGCTTTTTGGGCAGTGAGAGAGCTTAATAGAGATTTTAAACTAGCCGGTGAGAAGAGGTTGTTAGATTTGAGTTCTCTAGATGAGTGGAGAAACGAAGCGTATGAGAATGCCAGACTTTTCAAAGAGAAAGTCAAGCAATGGCATGATAAGAGAATTCTTAAGAGAGAGTTTCATGTTGGTGAGAAAGTTCTATTGTATAGGTCTCGTCTCAGATTTTTTGCAGGTAAATTACTTTCTAAATGGGAAGGACCATTTGTTATTGTGGAAGTATACCGCTCAGGTGCTATTAAGATTGCCTCATTGAAAGATGATTCTACACAAGTGGTGAATGGGCAAAGACTCAAACACTATATTTCTGGAGATTCTTATAATGAAGATGTTGATGTTATTGAAACAATTTCTCCGGAAGATTACATCCAAGATAAACTGCAGGAACCTGCAGAGTTCGTTTTCGAATAGGTAACAGTTCTAGTCAGAAAAGTTTTGCGAAAAGTTCTTCCTTTAATATTTTTGCTGTTTTTAATAAATATGAAAAATCATGAGACGAAAACGGGGAGGAAACGAAGTCCGTGTGGGTCTCACACACGGGTGGCGCGGGCCCATCCCTGGCCGCGCCACCCCCGTGTGAGAACGCCTCGGAACTCTTTTCCGTCCCGGTTTCCTCCTGTGACCTCGTTTCGATGTATAATTTTCATCTATTTAACCCCCCGGAGTCCCCGAGGTCTGTATATCGTTTTCTCGTCGTGTTTTGTTTCGAGCTGTTTCTGTCAGGAGTTGATCTCAAGTTTGGGGAAGTCATGGCCTCTTCAAGCGGGGACAAGGAGAAGACACCTCCGGAAGATGGCATCAAAGACTTCCGGCTGAAAGAAGAGGTTGAAAGTGAAGATGAGGAGAAAGATCAAGGTCCAAGGCCAAGCACTGTGATTGCCAGCATAGGGGTGGTGACAGATCATGACAAGTTCAAGAAAAGCGCTCGCATAAGGACCGGAGGAGGTGTGCCCCATCATACCTTAGCTCCACGGACATCTCCGCCAAGCCAAAATCCCTTCCATACTCTAATTCATGAACATCAGTTTCAAAAGGTGCCCAAATCACGATTACCCTCTGGTTGGGATATAGATCGTTCTAACAATGCAGGAACAGGAAGCTCCAAGAGTGAAGAAGGATGGGGAAATAATTCCAAGAGCTGGGATTCTCTTGCTGACAGGTTCATGAACCGTATTGAGCACAATTCTGAGATGATTCGCAACCTCGAGTACAAGATTGATGATCTGAAGGATTTGATTGAGAAGTTTATTAGAGATTATCCGCCACCGCCAAAGGAGTAATTCGTCTTTGGTATAGGCATCCCCTTGGCTTGTTCCAAGCTTGGGGGAGTGCCGCGGTATCACATCATTACCTTCTGTTTATTTACTTTTCAAGTAGAGTCTTATCATGAATAGAGAAGTTATCATATAAAATAGTTTGTAGTTGGAAGTATCCTCCTTAGTTAGTTATCTATGTATCCCTTGGTGTGAGTTGCGGTAATGAAATATTAATGAGAAGTTTTATCGTTTACTTTTCGCACACTTTATGTTAGTTTGCAATCTCTCTTATGTGACTAGTCTTGTTGATTGGTATTGGTATCATATTGGGAACATGAGTAGATTTAGTTGGTTTTGGCAAACCTAGCTTGGTCAGTAGCAACTTTACCTTGAAGTTTGAGTAGAATAGAATAAAGAAGTGCTTGTAGTTACATCACTTCAGTTTTCCTTATGTTTGGCTTATAAGCATTGTTATTCTTAAAGTTAAAATCATTGTACTTTCAAGGGGGTTTGCATGATTGTTCTTATTATATGTATGTTTGTTTGTTTCATGCAACTCTTATGCTTGCTACCCAGCCTTGCTAACCAAAAACCTGTACTGAGTATGAGCTCTACTCGTGCATCCAATTCCCAAAAGCCAAGTCACTTCCAAAGAGTCCACTATAAATTCCTATGCATGGTATTTTAGGCCATTCCAAGTAAATTTTCATGTGCTACCTTTCAAAAACTTTCAAACACTTCTCATTTTGTGCCACTGTTTTTAGCTCATGAGGACGTAGTGGATGGGTTTGTTATCTTCCATACTAAATTAAGTACCCCTCGACTAGGAAGCTTCATCTGCTCGTCATTAATTTTGCAAGGGAGCTGGTTAGACCATTATAATCTCAAAAAGAAAAAGAAAGAAAAAAGGCACTCCTCCAATGGATTGTGAAAGCTGGTCGGCACCCGATGGAATCGGTTAGCCATGGTTTGAGAAAGGAAAAAGGTGGGGAGGAGTGCAAAGCTTTAAAAGAGCACCAAAGTGCCAATTAATTAAACATCTCGGAACCGCTCTCACTTGTTTAGTATGGAAGATATCAAGAACTCCGTTGCTAGTCGTTGACAAAAGCAACCACCTCTCAAAACAATTTTTACCTCTCTTTTGCAAATAAAAAGCTCTAGCACATGTTTAATCCCTGCTTCCCTCTGCGAAGGGCCTATCTTTTACTTTTATGTTGAGTCAACCTATTTCCCTCTATCTCAAGCAAGCATTTGAGTTGTTATGTTTCACTCATCCATATGTTGATCCGTTTAATCATGTTTATTATCTTCCTTGTCTTTGTATAATGCTTTTGTCTGAAGGAATACATCTTTGAAAGCTTTCTTTGAATGCAAAAGTTTACTTTGTTGAGCATATAGTCTTTGCTATATTAGCTCTGTTTTAAAAGGCTCCGTTTAAAAGAGAGAATAGTTTGTTCTCCATTCCTTGACCATGAACTAAGGTTTGCCATTGCCAATTATAATTTACCTTGTGTATTCTTATATGTGATTCCCCTTTTACCTATTGCAAGTTTACATCTTATAAAGGAAAGTTGCTGTCTATTATAATTTGTGCCTTAGTGAATGTGATGCTTCTTGTCCGTATTTTGATTATCGACACTTCACTCCATAAACCTGTGGTCATGTTTACTGAGTTTGGTTTTCGCTTGGGGACAAGCGAGGTCTAAGCTTGGGGGGGTTGATACGTCCAATTTGCATCACTATTTTATATCATAATTTACTGTTATTCATTGATATATTTCATATTTAGACATGATACTTATGTTATTCCCTTTGTTTTCACATGTTTGATGATCATCGGAGGAGTTGCTGCCGGAGTCAGGAATCTACTGGAAAAAGGACCATCAGGAGACCATATTTTGAAGATCAGGAAAATTCCAGAAAAATACCCAGAAATTATAATTTCCCAGAAGACACACGGAGCCAGAAGGAGGAGTCGAGAGGGGCCAGGGCTGGCCCACACACGAGGGCGGCGCGGCCAGCCTGCTACTTGGTGATGATGTGGAAGCAGACTTCCTTGTGCGTGGTGCTTGACCAGCCCGTTGGGAACCCCAAGAGGAAGGTATGATGAGTGTAGCGGCTAGTTTTCCCTCAATTAAGAAACCAAGGTTTAATGTCGATCAGGAGAAGGAGAGACGGTGACGACTGAAGGTGATGCTTGCTAGCTTGCGACAGCAGCGGACAATTTATATGTGGCGCCTCGTCCAAGATTTGCTTGCTAGCTGCAACGTGGAACCTGCACACACACAAACAAATACTTTGTTCCCAACTTGCGATGAGGTTGTCAATCTCACCGGTTCGCTTGAAACAAAGGTTATGAGCGTATCGAGTGGAAAACAGTAGAGTATATGCTAGTAAAGTAAACAGTGCGGGAAAAGTAAACAGGTGATTGCAATATGATTAAAATAGGACCGGGGTCCACAGTTCACTAGTGGTGTCTCTCCATAGATAAATAACATGCTGGGTAAACAAATTACAGTTGGGCAATTGATAGAATAGAGCTAACGTGATATGTCAAGAAGATCACTATGAGATTCACTCTGGGCATTACAACAAAATACATAGACCGCCATCCAACTACATCTATGACTAATAATCCACCCCCGGGGATATCATCCGAACACCCTAGAAGTATTAAGTTGCGAACAACAGATAATTGCATTAAGCAAAGTGTGTAATGTAAACAAAGCATATGCCCTCGAGCATATGAATGTTGTTTTCTCCCTAGTAGCAACAGCACATCTACCACCTTAGAGGTTTCTGTCACTCCCCCAGGTGAAATAGAGGCATGAACCCACTATCGAGCATAAATACCCCCTCTTGGAGTCACTAGCAACTACTCGGCCAAGATAGCTACTAACAACGGAGAGCATGCAAGATCATAAACATCATAGAGATAACATAAGATAAAATTCAGTACAGCAACTTAATCATAAACACCAATATTCATCGGATCCCAACAAACCAACATCATAGTATTACATAACGGTGATCTCAATCATGTAGGGCAGCTCATGAGATCTAAACATGAAGCACATGGTGGAGAAGACAACCATCTAGCTACTGCTATGGACCCACAGTCCAAGGTAGACTACTCACTCATCGCTCCGGAGGCAATCATGGCGATGAAGGAGACCTCCGGTGGCGATTCCCCTCTCCGGCAGGGTGCCGGGAAGAGCTTCTGGACCCTCCCGATCTTCGGGTCGACGGCGGCGGCGGATCGCGATGTATTCTGGAAAACTGATCGGGCCTTTAGGTTTTTCTCGTCAGGGGGTATATGTAGGCGAAGGGGGGCTGTCAGAGGTGGAGCCAGGGGCCCTCACACGGGGGTGGCGCGGCCAGGGGCCAGGCCGCGCCGCCCCTGTGTGTGGGGGCCTCGTGGCCCCCCTCCGTCAGGTCTTCTGATCTTTGGGTGCTTCCCGATGAAATATGACTTCTGGAACTTGTTTCGTCCAATTCCGAGAATATTTCCTGTGTATCACTTCTGAAACCAAAAATAGCAGAAAACAGGGAACTGGCACTGTGGCACTTCGTTAATAGGTTAGTTCCGGAAAGCGTATAAAAATGCCACTAAGTGTAACGAAACAGTAGGCAAATGGTGTAAAACAAAGCATGGAGCATCAAAAATTATAGATACGTTTGAGACGTATCAAGCATCCCCAAGCTTAACTCCTGCTCGTCCTCGAGTAGGTAAGTGATAACAAAAGAATAATTTTTGAGGTGACATGCACCTACACAATCTTGATCATATATGTAAGCATTGATGAGCTGGGATCAATAGAACTTAAAACATGGGCATGAAGATATAATCATGACAATAAGAACTTAGCAACCATGTTGTAAACATGCAAATGAACACAAACAAAAGATCATGGTAATGAAACAATGAAAGTCAAACGTGTGTTCGAATCATAAGGAAAAACATACAAGTGGTTTTCAGCTTGTCCTTCAAAGAGAGCAAAACATAAATGCATAGGACACCTCAAAGTTTAAGAGGGCGACTAGATACAAATAATTTAAGAACAAGTGAAACCGACAATATGAGTCAATCAATGAACCTTGGGACAATGCATATCACACTAAGAATGACAACTATGCTCTCTTAATGGTGCATAAAGAAAGAAGGTGGTGACTCAACATAAAAGTAAAAGATAGGCCCTTCGCAGAGGGAAGCAGTGATTGCAAGTTTTATAACCTTCAAAAATTATGGTACTTACCGGCTTTGAGCTCTCATTGCCCCCATCATAAGCATCTTGAATGGTTAAAGTTAATGCGAGAACAGTTATGATGCATATGCTTGACAAATCATAAGTTGAAAACCTCGTGTCCCGTGAATACGAGTACCCAAACTATGCTAGTTTACTTAGAGTCCCAAGCAAGGCTCTTGTCATTGTAAATATATGCATATCATTGAGAACCGCCAATGGGGTACCTCCGTGCCCGATGACATGGAACAAGCCCACACCAAAATGACAGGACAAGCAGACAATGAACACCTCGGCATCACTTTTATTTGCTATATTGTTTAGCTTTTTATTGTGAGATGCGTCGTCGAATGTTCACCATGGGTATGCTGCAAATTTCCACCATGAATTATGCATGGCTTAGATTGGCGGCCCGGCGTTTCCCTAACACATATAAAAACTCCATGATCCTCACAAGATTCCCAATTCATTTCACACAGCGGGCATCCATAAACAAAAGATCACAATATCAACTCAAATAGGAAGTGCAATGTTGAAAGCTTGCCCCATGACGGCATGGCTGGGCTAGAATCCAACTTACAACTTGCAAGCATAACAACTCAGCATAAAAGACCACAATGTCAAATTTTTAGAACAGGAAAAAGTAAAGTGTGCCTTCCGGTTCGTGAGAGCTTTACTGACCGAATTTCGCATAACACTGGTAAGAGTTTAATTTGAAGAGAATACAAAAGCAAGTCAAATTTACTTGGAATAGCAAATTGCTAGTAGGTATGTATGGTGGACACAATGGAAAACTTGGCTTTTAGGAGTTGGATGCACGAGTAGAGCTCATACTCAGTACAAGGCGAGGGCTAGCAAAAGACTGGGAGCGACCGACTAAGAGAGCAATAATGGCCATAATCATGCAAAGCGACAAAGCGACATTAAAAGAAGCATACGATGGCATCAAAAGTCAAAAACTAAATGATCATGAAGGCTAATGGCGACTTTGGAAGAGTCTAACATGTGTGAGCATGCGCCAAGTCAACCCAAATAAAGCATCAAGGAGAAAACCAAAATAATGCTTCCATACAATAAAAACAACGCATGATTTTTTTCAAAGGCTCATTAAGCAATCTCAGTTATTTGAGACAAGTCATGCTACAGCAAAACCACTAAGCATACTATCAAAAAGACATCTAGCATGACATGAAAAAGCCTAAGCCGCAGTCTACACAAGCTCCTTCTTGTACCACTATTTTGCACAAAGCTTTTTCTCTTTTCCAACACCATTTGAAATTTTTAAAGATACCTCTTTTGATGAAAACCAATAAAGACCAGAGGCAAAAATACACCTTGATGAAAAGATATGACAAGATCTGAACGCAAATCAAGGCGAAAACGAAAACCAAAAGCAGTAGCAGAAAAACTAGAATGCTCGATGAACGATAAGAGTGAAAACTAGAGCATTCTTTGCAAATGAAAACGAGTACATCTCCTCCAAAGGAAATTTGTTGGGGTCCAACCATTTATTGCAGCAAACAAACAAACTAAACAAACTAAGAAAACTAAAACAACTGACGCTCCAAGAAAAACACATAGTGCATGAAGCAATAAAAATATAGTGTTTTGAAAGGTGACCTGATTTTTGCCGATGAAGAAGGGGTGCCTCGGGGGCATCCCCAAGCTTTGACGCTTGTACTTCTTGGATATTTCTTGGGGTGCTGGGCATCCCCAAGCTTGAGCTTTTGTCCATTCTTCAACTCATCTCATCATTCTCCAATCCCTACACTTGAAAACTTCCTTCATACAAAACTAAACACAATTCTATTAGCAACATTAGTGCAAGCATAAAATATATTCAACCTCTTTTAGCTTCAGGTTTCAACTCAAAACCACCACATATAAAGTATATACTACTGTAGCAACTTCCACAAGAGTTCCATGATCAAAAAGAACTCAAAAGAAAGCGATAAAGTGGCAAAAACGAATATTGGCAGAAATCTGTCAAAACTGGACAGCTGATAATGGACGAATTTTTGAGGGATTTTCTGTTGCTCAAATCAAAAAGTGTTCAACTAACGAAAGTTTGGATATAACCTGGGGCATAAGCACAAGAAATTTCAGGTCCAAAAGATATACAGTGATTTTTCACGAATTTTTACGGTGCAGCACCGAAAACAGTTTCAGGACAGCAATAACCCCAAATCTTTACCTCACTCAAATTAGAGGCTTCTCTTGGCACAAAAACGAAATAAACAAGATAAAGAGCGGTCATTACAGTAGTAATGACTTCTGAGACTCAAATAAAAGAAAAAGTACTGAAAAGTAAACATTGGGTTATCTCCCAAGAGTGCTTTTCTTTAACGCCTTTGAGCTAGGCGCAGAAAAGTGCGAATCAAGTAATATCAAGCGATGAAGCATCAAGCTCATAATTTGCTCTAAGAATAGAGTCAAAAAGTAATTTCTTTCTTTTCCTAGGGAAGTGTTCCATACCTTTCTTTAGTGGGAATTGATACTTGATAGTGTCTTCCCTCATATCAATGATAGCACCTACAGTTCGAAGAAAAGGTCTTCCCAAAATAATAGGACATGAAGCATGGCATTCAACGTCCATAACAAGAAAATCAACGGGAACAAGGTTATTGTTAACCACAATAAGAACATCATTAATCCTTCCCAAAGGTTTCTTCTTAGCAACATCAGCAATAGGAACATCAAAATAACACTTTTCAAGCGGTGGTAAACCAAGCATGTCATAAATCTTTCTAGGCATGATAGAAATACTAGCACCTAGATCACATAAAGCATGGCAATCATAACCATTCACATGCATATCAATGATGGGTTCCCAACCATCTTCTAACTTCTTGGGAACAGAAGCTTTTTGCCTCAACTTTTCATCCCTAATCTTTATAAGAGCATTGGTAATATGCTTAGTAAAAGCAATATTTAAAGAGCTAGCATTGGGAGTCAAAGCAAGCTTTTGCAAGAACAAAATTACTTCAGATATATTGCAGCCATCAACATCAAAATCATTAAAGGAAATAGAGCTATCATCTTCCACACTCCGAAAAATTTCAGCACTCTTTTGAGAAAAAGTTTTGGCAGTTTTAGGCTTTTTAGCACAAGGAGTGGGAGTTTTCTCTACCCCAATCAAAGTAAGAGGATTGCTATCAGTAGGAGCAACATCATTAGAGGTAGTAATAGTACATACCTTCATCTCTCTAGCCATCTCATCTTCTCTTTCCCACCTGGCATGCAATTCCGCTAACAATCTCATATTTTCATCAATTCTAACTTGGTTAGCATTAGCGGCAGCAACAATATTGCTCACATTCACATCATTAGGAAACACTTATATTTCAGAAGTTCAACATCATGAGCAAGGCTATCAACTTTAGAAGCAAGAGCATCAATTTTGCCTAACTTTTCCTCAACAGACTTATTAAAAGCAGTTTGCTTACCGATGAAGTCCTTGAGCATTACCTCAAGCTCGGAGGGCGCGGCCCTAGTGTTGTTGTAGGAATTACCATAAGAGTTACCATAACCATTACCATTGGTAGAAGGGTATGGCCTATAATTATTACTAGCAAAATTGTTCCTATAAGCATTGTTATTAAAATTGTTGTTTCTAATGAAATTCACATCAACTTGCTCTTCTTGAGCAACCAGAGAGGCCAAAGGAACATTATTAGGATCAACATGAGTCCTATCATTAGCAAGCATAGCCATAATGGTATCAATCTTATCACTCAAGGAAGAGGTTTCCTCAACAGAATTTACCTTCTTACCTTGTGGAGCTCTCTCGGTGTGCCATTCGGAATAATTTACCATCATGTTGTCGAGTAGCTTCGAGGCGGCGCCCAATGTGAGGGACATAAAAGTGCCTCCAGCAGCTGAATCAAGTAGGTTCCTTGAAGAAAAATTCAGTCCTGCATAAAAAGTTTGGATAATCATCCAAGTAGTCAGTCCATGAGTGGGGCAATTCTTTATCATAGATTTCATTCTTTCCCAAGCTTGAGCAACATGTTCATTATCAAACTGAGTAAACTTCATAATATTGCTACGCAATGATATAATCTTAGCAGGAGGATAATATCTACCAATAAAAGCATCCTTACACTTAGCCCATGAATCAATACTATTCTTAGTCAAAGACAGCAACCAATCTTTAGCCTTTCCTCTCAAAGAAAAAGGAAACAACTTGAGCTTAATAATATCACTATCAACATCCTTATATTTCTGCATCTCACATAGCTCAACAAAATTGTTGAGATGAGCTGCAGCATCTTCAGTACTAGCACCAGAAAATTGCTCTTTCATAACAAGGTTCAATAAAGCAGGCTTGATCTCATAAAAAGTAGTAGCAGGAACAGGTGGTGCAATAGGAGTGCAAATAAAATCACTATTGTTTGTGCTAGCAAAGTCACACAACTTGGTGTTTTCAGGATTGGCCATTTCAGCAAAACGAAAGTAAACAGGTAAAAACAGCTACTAAGGATTCTAATTTTTTTGGGTTTTTGATATAAAGCAATGCAGGTAAAATAAAGTAAAGTAAAGCAAACAAATAACAAAGTAAAGAATGTGTGTGCGAAGAACTCCCCTCGCAGAAGTCTTCTCTTCCTTCCCCGGCAACGGCGCCAGAAAATCAGCTGCTACTTGGTGATGATGTGGAAGCAGACTTCCTTGTGCGTGGTGCTTGACCAGCCCGTTGGGAACCCCAAGAGGAAGGTATGATGAGTGTAGCGGCTAGTTTTCCCTCAATTAAGAAACCAAGGTTTAATGTCGATCAGGAGAAGGAGAGACGGTGACGACTGAAGGTGATGCTTGCTAGCTTGCGACAGCAGCGGACAATTTATATGTGGCGCCTCGTCCAAGCTTTGCTTGCTAGCTGCAACGTGGAACCTGCACACACACAAACAAATACTTTGTTCCCAACTTGCGATGAGGTTGTCAATCTCACCGGTTCGCTTGAAACAAAGGTTATGAGCGTATCGAGTGGAAAACAGTAGAGTATATGCTAGTAAAGTAAACAGTGCGGGAAAAGTAAACAGGTGATTGCAATATGATTAAAATAGG
The DNA here is from genome assembly GCA_007115705.1 of Dactylis glomerata. Classification (NCBI taxonomy): domain Eukaryota; kingdom Viridiplantae; phylum Streptophyta; class Magnoliopsida; order Poales; family Poaceae; genus Dactylis; species Dactylis glomerata. Next base: position 3,899,455 of record QXEO01002109.1, read on the forward strand.
ACCGGGGTCCACAGTTCACTAGTGGTGTCTCTCCATAGATAAATAACATGCTGGGTAAACAAATTACAGTTGGGCAATTGATAGAATAGAGCTAACGTGATATGTCAAGAAGATCACTATGAGATTCACTCTGGGCATTACAACAAAATACATAGACCGCCATCCAACTGCATCTATGACTAATAATCCACCCCCGGGGATATCATCCGAACACCCTAGAAGTATTAAGTTGCGAACAACAGATAATTGCATTAAGCAAAGTGTGTAATGTAAACAAAGCATATGCCCTCGAGCATATGAATGTTGTTTTCTCCCTAGTAGCAACAGCACATCTACCACCTTAGAGGTTTCTGTCACTCCCCCAGGTGAAATAGAGGCATGAACCCACTATCGAGCATAAATACCCCCTCTTGGAGTCACTAGCAACTACTCGGCCAAGATAGCTACTAACAACGGAGAGCATGCAAGATCATAAACATCATAGAGATAACATAAGATAAAATTCAGTACAGCAACTTAATCATAAACACCAATATTCATCGGATCCCAACAAACCAACATCATAGTATTACATAACGGTGATCTCAATCATGTAGGGCAGCTCATGAGATCTAAACATGAAGCACATGGTGGAGAAGACAACCATCTAGCTACTGCTATGGACCCATAGTCCAAGGTAGACTACTCACTCATCGCTCCGGAGGCAATCATGGCGATGAAGGAGACCTCCGGTGGCGATTCCCCTCTCCGGCAGGGTGCCGGGAAGAGCTTCTGGACCCTCCCGATCTTCGGGTCGACGGCGGCGGCGGATCGCGATGTATTCTGGAAAACTGATCGGGCCTTTAGGTTTTTCTCGTCAGGGGGTATATGTAGGCGAAGGGGGGCTGTCAGAGGTGGAGCCAGGGGCCCTCACACGGGGGTGGCGCGGCCAGGGGCCAGGCCGCGCCGCCCCTGTGTGTGGGGGCCTCGTGGCCCCCCTCCGTCAGGTCTTCTGATCTTTGGGTGCTTCCCGATGAAATATGACTTCTGGAACTTGTTTCGTCCAATTCCGAGAATATTTCCTGTGTATCACTTCTGAAACCAAAAACAGCAGAAAACAGGGAACTGGCACTGTGGCACTTCGTTAATAGGTTAGTTCCGGAAAGCGTATAAAAATGCCACTAAGTGTAATGAAACAGTAGGCAAATGGTGTAAAACAAAGCATGGAGCATCAAAAATTATAGATACGTTTGAGACGTATCACAGCCCCCTGGCTGCGCCAGCCCTGTGTGAGGGGGGCCTAGCCCACCTTTGGTCTTCCCCCTTTGCGTACATCATCGTCCCCGAAAACCTAAGTCAAGGGGGGGGGGGTTCAGAGTTAGACACAGCCGCCTCTGCGGGGCGGAGAACACCAGAGAGAAAAAGCTCTCCGGCAGAGAGAAATCTGCCGGGGAAATTCCTTCCCGGAGAGGGGAGATCGTCGCCATCGTCATCATCATCGCACCGGACTTCATCGGGATCATCATCATCATCATCTCCATCACCAGCACCTTCATCTCCATCATCACCTCACCATCCCGCTGTAACATCTTGAGTTGGATCTTGTTATATTCATAGGGGAAACTTTCCCGGTGTTGATTACTCTTGTAGTTGATGCTATTGAGTGGAACCGTTGAATTAGGGTTTATGTCCAGATTGTTATGTACCATTATTTCACCTCTGATCATGATCCATATGATGTCTTGTGAGTAGTTCGTTTAGTTCTTGAGGACATGGGAGAAGTCAAGATGTTAGTAGTGAATTATTGTTGAGAAATATTTATTGGTTTGATATTGTTGTGGTGCTATTTCACTAGTGGTGTCATGTGAACGTCGACTACATGATACTTCACCATTTATGGGCCTAGTGAGATGCATTGTGTATTTGGTCACCGACTGTGGGGTTGCTGGAGTGACAGAAACCTAAACCTCCGTTGGGAAACCATTGCACTAGGGAGCGTAGGATCCTAGAGTTTAAGGCTGTGGTTAGATTTATCTTAATTACTTACTTGTATTTGCGGATGCTTGCAAGGGGTATAATCACAAGTGTGTATTTATCCTAGTAAGGGTAGTGCGCTAGCACAGGTTCACCCCCATAACACTTATCAAATTAATAAATACTATTGGCTCTATGAAGCGAAAGCTCTTGACAGAAACCTCCCGTGTGTCCTCGAGAACGTTTGGTTATTATAAGAACACAACCGGCTTGTCCTTTGCTGAATAAAGGATTGGGCCACTTGCTGCAATTGTTACTACTGTCTTTTATTTACTCGCACTTTATTTACTCGTAATACCAAATACTCCTGAAAACCTGTTTGCTAGTATTTACAGTGATTCCTTGATCAAAACTGCTCATCAACACCTTCTGCTCCTCGTTGGGTTCGACACTCTTATTTATCGAAAGTACTACGATACACCCCCTATACTTGTGGGTCATCACCATGATCAAGAACTCCATCCGATTCTTCTTCCACACGTGTCTCCTCCACTTGGAGATCGCGAGCTCTCTTGTCTTGTACCCTTTGTAGCAGTTGCCGCTGAAGTTGGTCACCTATGCCTGGCAGTCCTCCCACTCCTCGTAGACTCCTAGAACCCGACCAGTGTACACCACGTACCACAAGACATCTCTGTATAGACATGAAGTATATATGTTATGCAACGAAAGGAATGATAAAGTTAAAAAACATGTTTGCATATGATCACAAATACTATGGCAAGGATTCATAAGCCTAGAATAAAATATAGCATGGATGACGATCGATCATATATAAGCCTAGAATGGAGTATATATGTTATATATGCAACGAAAGGAATGACAAAGTTCAAAAACATGCTTGCATGATCACAAATACTATGGCAAGGATTCATAAGCCTAGAATAAAACATAGCATGGATGACGATCGATCATATATAAGCCTAGAATGGAGTATATATGTTATATATGCAACGAAAGGAATGACAAAGTTCAAAAGCATGCTTGCATGATCACAAATACTATGGCAAGGATTCATAAGCCTAGAATAAAACATAGCATGGATGACGATCGATCATATATAAGCCTAGAATGGAGTATATATGTTATGCAACGAAAGGAATGACAAAGTTCAAAAGCATGCTTGCATGATCAGAAATACTATGGCAAGGATTCATAAGCCTAGAATAAAACATAGCAGTTCATATGATCATATATATGGAGTTCATAATACGAAAAAAAGTTCTAGCGCCTAGAGGGTCCCGCCTCGTCATCGTTGGCCCTCACGCGCTTCATCGTCGCCGCTAGGCCCGATCGAGCATCTCGTGCGGCGGCGGGGGCGGGGGCGGGGGCGGGGAGGAAGTCATCCTCCACAATCTTGTGGAGGCGACCGGAGTCCTCCGCGAGCAGCTCCAAGAGGCGCCGCCGCTCCAACTCCATGAAGCTGCGCGCTCCCTCCTCCGTCGCGTGGCGGTCGCGGGACTCCTTGAGCCCCGACTCAAGAAGCAGGCCGTCAACCTCGTCGTCGCGCGCCGCCTCCTTGTTCTCCATCCGCAGAGAACGCCACGAGGCATGGATGGCCGCCTGTTCTTCATTCTCGGGGTCCGAGATGGCCCACTCCATGTCGTCGATCTCCGCCTGGACTTCCGCCTCCAGGCGGTCGTTCTCCTCCTCGTCCTCCGGGTAGTGCACCTCGGGGACTTCCTCCTCCTCGCCGTCAAATGCTGGAGGTGGCGGCGTTGGAGGCGGCATCGGAGGGGGAGGGGGTGGTGGTGGGCGTCGGCTCATCATCGCGTAGGTGGTGATCTTGCGGCGCACCATGGCGTACCTAAAAGCAGAGAGAAAAAGTAGGTCAGACTCTCAATAATAAAGTTGAAGTAGATATCCTTGCACTTGAAATTGCCCTTGAATCAAATATCTAAGGGCACAACACAATCTTTAACTAAACATTAACACATAACTTGGTTATAGCTAGGAGTGAACCATGTATCATGCAAAGCTACAGCTAACTGAAGACACTAGGAACAAAGCATATATCTTCACACAGGTCATCCAGAGTATTGAGCATGTGAATAATAATATATCCAGAAGAACACACAGGTTCTAGTTATATATATCCAGAAGAACATGTTGTTAACTAACAAAGCTACAGCTAACTGATAAGCATGCACAGTAACATATATAGCAGGTGCTAAGAGTATTTTCTGCATGACCTGGAGCAACCTGGAGCAACATGTGGCAGTACTACATGCTGTTGATCATAAAAATGTTACTGTGCATGCTATGGACAGTAGCAAATAATTCTTTGCAATTAGCTAACAGAAACTTATAATTCTTTGCATTTTTAGCTAACAGAAACATTTTAAAGAAGTAAGCATAAAAGTGCAAGTAAATCACACACCACAGCAAGCATAACACACCAATACAAGCACTAGCTAGTAGGCATTTAAAACAATACTAAACTACTCCAAGTGATTTCAACCAATTATCACATTCCAATATTAAATAGGAAAAAACCTGCTGAAAAAACCTACAAGTAACAGTAACCATATGGTGTCCATGGTTAAGTTGATCTTTATGTGTTCACAAGCTACCTATGTTCGGCAGACATTCCCCAACCGTGCTATAGGAAACGCAAGAAGCAGAGAAGAAAAACAGAGGCCATATCGAGGTTATACTGGATCTTTCATGTTCTTGAAGCACCAATCCAGGTTATACTATCAAAACCATACACATGAACCAACAAAAACCACTAGCTAGGCATCGATCATACTGTAGAATCTACTTTAACAGATAGCAGCTGCAATAGACGTCAACTGAAACACTGAATCATAGTGTCATGACGAGTTCACGACACAAGAACGCAACAGCCTCCAAGAAAAATGCACACGATTTTCCGATGCGGCCAGGACTCAAGATACAATCGCCTTGTTCAGGGCGTCGGCGGTACGGAGCCGCACCTCGTCGTCGGCGGCGGCGTCGCTGAAGCCGGCGTCCGCGCCAGGGACAGGGACACGCGGCGGAGGGTCGAGCAGGAGGTCGACGAGCAGCAGGCGGTCGCAGCACAGCTCCATGGCGTCGCACGCTTCACCGGCGCCCTGGACTGTAGCGCCGCCGAGCGCGGACTTGGCGACGGCGAGGTCATTGGCAGCACGCACGAGCGCCTCCTCCGCGAGCATGAGGATCCTGGCCTAATCGATCCCGCCCCCGCCCGTAGACCATGAACCGATTCGAGCTCTCCTCTCCTGCTACTATCGCACAGAGAGCGGCGCGGGAGCGTACCTGCGGCAGAGACGGCAGGAGGGGTCCTTTGATCTGCGGTGGTGGGGCGCCTCTTCGGGGATGGCGATGGTGGGGCGCCTCTTCGGGGATGGCGGCAGCCGGGGCTCCTCTGCGACGGCGGTGGCTGAGGCTCCTCTGCGACGGCGGCGATCTGAATCGAGTAGGAGGGGAAAAGAAGGGGGCTGGCGCACTTTAACCTAAATGAATCGACGGCGGCGATCTGAATCGACGGCGGCGATCTGAATCGACGCACGGATACAGTTAAAAACAAACGAACCTGTGTAAGACACAAGCACCTCTCTACCTTAGTGGCTTCGGCTAGCCAACCTATTCAAACCCCTGTGGTTCCAGGTTCGAGTGCTGGGACCCAAATTTTTTTGTTTTATTTTTTAATTAACTTTTTAGAATGTTATTACATTCTTATACATTATAATATATATTATAAAGTAAATAATCACAAATAATATTTTTGTATCATGCCAAAAATACATTTTTGTTTTATTTTTTAATTAACTTTTTAGAATGTTATTACATTCTTATACATTATAATATATATTATAAAGTAAATATGCACAAATAATATTTTTGTATCATGCCAAAAATACATTTTTGTTTTATTTTTTAATTAACTTTTTAGAATGTTATTACATTCTTATATATTATAATATATATTATAAAGTAAATAAGCACAAATAATATTTTTGTATCATGCCAAAAATACATTTTTGTTTTATTTTTTAATTAACTTTTTAGAATGTTATTACATTCTTATACATTATAATATATATTATAAAGTAAATAAGCACAAATAATATTTTTGTATCATGCCAAAAATACATTTTTGTTTTATTTTTTAATTAACTTTTTAGAATGTTATTACATTCTTATACATTATAATATATATTATAAAGTAAATAAGCACAAATAATATTTTTGTATCATGCCAAAAATACATTTTTGTTTTATTTTTTAATTAACTTTTTAGAATGTTATTACATTCTTATACATTATAATATATATTATAAAGTAAATAAGCACAAATAATATAGTAATAATATGCTACCGTTGGATAAGTGATACATAGTAATAATATGCCCACACACATACATGTCAAAGTCTTGCTCGTTGCCGACTCCATCCATTTCGATGATGTTCCCTTTGCCTCTTCTCACGACAACCCGGGTAGGCTTTGGCGGGTCGGTAATGAAGAAGCATTGGTCCCTGTGACATTATATATCATATGCCTGATAGGTCATTAGGCAGTGTTCAGCTCCCTGTGACAAGGCGAATATGAGTTTTTCTTCCTCGGAAGATTGCATTGGTGGGGGATTAGCTAGAAGCTTGTCCTTGAACCAATGCGTGAAATTGGAGTTCTGCTCATTGATTATTGCTCCTTCCGTCCTCTGCTCGCCCCTGTCACTATACTTATTCGCAATAAAGCTTTTGTGCTCTTCTACCCAAGGGTCGATCAGTTGCATGTGCTGTAGCGCGACTAGGTTTGCTCTATCAAAGTCGGCGCGTCGACCAGTGAAGTCGATATGCATTTCACGACGACCCTCGCGGTGACCCCATCCATCAATCCTATCAAGGTGCTTGTTGACGGGCAGACCAACAGGTGCACAGCCACGGGGATAGGTTGTAAGGCCATACAATGTGGCCATCTGCTGGCGGTGACCCCATTCCACGACGACCCTCGCGGTGACCCCATTCCACTAATTCTGTGGCGCACCAGACCAGATGCGCCACAGAATGTGATAATTCTGTGACGCACCAGACCAGATGCGCCACAGAATGTACAAATTCTGTGGCGCATCTGGTCTGGTGCGCCACAGAATTAGTGGAACCAATGGTTGGGGCTGGCAGGGAGTGGGCCCCACCAAAATTCTGTGGCGCATGTCCTTCTGGTGCGCCACAGAATTATTTTCTGTGGCGCACTGCTGGCTAGTGCGCCACAAAAATACATCCCACCTATAAGGGTTTTCCTACTAGTGTGTTAAAACATTAGCAAGTGTTGGGGTGTTAAGAGAGTGACATAAATGTTAGCGAAACTCTAGATTTAAGGTTAGGCGATCTAGGTTAGTGAGGTCTTTGTCTCCTAGAAGTCCTTTGTAGTCCAGGCGGGTCTATCTTTTGCTTCCCTGACGCTATAGAGAAGTATTGATGAAGCTTGATGCACGTGGCAAAAATTGTCGCGTCGGATGATGGGGAGGTGTTGCGAGAAGAGTTATAATCCACTCAAGGTTGGAGTTAGTGTTTTACTAATAAATTATCTATGCTACTCAAGCTGACAAAAATAGGTGAGAGAGAATCACACTTTAAAGAGATTTCCTACTCGAGGTTTCACACGATAGATGGTTTTTAAGGCTGAGAGGCCAAAACAAGCACAAGCACAAAGTAACAATACACACACTCAAGAAACACACAAGGTAACTGCAAACAACATCTAGAACACACAAGGTACTACAATTACCAAGGACTCCTAACAACTCGCGATATTCGGGGTTAGCTCAATCAAGGCAATTGAGCTTATCCTATTAATCCTAGGGTTCAGGTTGGTCATAGTCATTGACTCCTTCATTTTCTTGCTTCTAGCTTCAGCTGAACCTTGATGGTGGTTGTTGGTGAAGTTGTAGTGTTGTTGAGCCGTGGATGTTGACTTGGGAAGTACAGTTTTGTAAGTCTTCTTGTCTCGCATCACATTGATGTGAGGCCTTCGGAAGGTTCATTGAAGTTCTCCATATGTGGCAATGTCTCTTGACAGGCCTAAAAATTTCTAGTCAAGCAATTGAGTACTTGGTCCTTGGCGACTACAAAAGTGCGAGTCCAGGGAGGAACAAGGTCAACTTCTCGACGGAGCCTTTGGTGTGAACCAAAGGCAAAATATTTGCCCCCACTCTTCTTTCTTTGCGGTTGGGAAGGTTTCAAGATGTCCTTCTGAATATTTGCTTCATCCTGTGTTGCTAAGCTTCAGGTCTAATTGGGGTATAATGTCCATTATTTAAATTGGAAGTGGGAAGGACAAGAGAGTAACATCTTTAAAATCCTTGAAAAATTAGAGAGGTCAGATTAGAAGTTTTGAAAGGGTAAGTAAGGTATAAGCCATAATATTGGCTACTTAGGAGAATAAACTTTGCAATTAGTCTTAGCAAAATACTACTTTCCTAACTAACGCCCATGCTAACTAAGGTCTCCTACAGTCAGGATGGCTCTGATACCAACTCTGTGGGGACCCCGGTTAACCACCCGGGATTCCCGTTATGCATACAACTCACGATCCCATGATCAGTATGTCGTGAGTCCACATAACCGAGCTGATATCAAAGTTACATCATCCATTACAATACCGAATATAAAGTCTTACAATTGGTCACTCGACCAAGACTGATAATGCCACGCAGGGCAAGTTTATAAACTAAGCAGCGGATACCAAGCAGCGTTGATGGCCCACATCATGCCTACTACCCTACAGGCAACTGACTGGGAGACATTCCTAGTTTGCATCAGCGTCGTCGTTCCCTCCAACATCTTCCTCATAGCCTTCTTCATAGTCTGACCAAGTTAATAGCCAGGGACAAAGCCGTGAGTACATTTGAATTGTACTCGCAAACCATCTAAGGGAGAGAGTTTGATATGCAGTATGGCTATAGCAAGGATAGGCTCTAGTCTAATTTGCTTTCTTTAAAAACATGGTTTTCTCGTGTCGATATAGCATGTCCAGAACCATGTTCTATGACATCTCTATATCCTTATTAAAAACATTTATAAAACAATTTTTGTAAAATCTCTAGAAAGGGGGATACCCTTTTTATTTCAAAACCCAGGTCAATCAAACATGACCATCTCCATTCATAAAACCAGGTCAATCACACATGACCATCCCCATTTCCATGGCAGTACCCTACAAGTACTCCGATCCATACCCATGCCACGGCAGTACCCTCCGAGTACTCCGTCCGGCACATTCCTCCATTTTTCCGAAAACCACTTTTAAAACCAAAACCGACACAGGTTAAGTATAGCCATTCCAATCGTCCATGACCGAGGACTCGGCTATTCGAATAGATTTACACTCTGCAGAGGTTGTACACTTTACCCACAATCATCCATATACTCATCGTGTGGGCATCTTCCCCGCATAACATCATATGCCACGACAAGCACCCGATCAAAGTCTTTCGCTTATCTACCTTAGTACGGGAATCTACCCTATAGAGTATGTACCTTCCCGGCACATCCTGGCAGTCTACCTCCACGTTTGAGCATAACCCCAGTTCCACGTCAGGAGACCCATAGTGTCTTCCGGCCGGATAAATCCCTCACTAGATCCCAATTTACTATTGCCCATTTACTTGCGGCAATCCAGATTTTGGGGTATCGCGTACCCTTATATAGTTATGAGACTCCCGTACTAAAATAAACATACTACGAGCTAAGCCCCGTCCCATACCAGGGTAATCGTGGTTGCACGGGTTAATTGGTCTGGCGAACACTTATACACAATGCCCTCTTTCATAAATCCTCCTCCTCCTTTTCTCCATTTTCTAGAACACATTTTTCCTGAAAACACTTCAGTGGAATAGAGCACTATTCCAAGGTTTTTGAAATCATGTTTTTCAAAGTCCCATTTGAGTGTTCCCAACCTAGAGTTTTTGCTCCACTACAAGGTTTATCAAAGGCCATGATGCTAAGCATCATGCCACTAACCCAGGGGAATAGTAGGTGTCGAGAGGGGTCATCCAGGAGGATGATAACAGCTGACTCGTGGAGCCAAGTCACCAACAATTGCTATAGAGGGGTAATAGCAATGTGTAAACATGCATTTTCATAAACATTGACAAAATGTGCAATAAGTAAAACTAGGATCAGATATGCAACAAGTTTAGATGGCTTGCCTTGGTTGGCCTGTCCCTGGTCTTCTTCTTCCCGATACTCAAATATCTCCCCCTCTTTGGTGCACTCGTTCTCGTTCGAATCTATCGTCGGTAACAATAACAATATATAAGCATGCAAGCATACAAGGATCACACATACCATAGCAGCAAACAAATCACACCAATCAAGTATCAGAAACAAACAAAGCAATATTCTGTATTAATAAATATTTCTAAGCATGTAAGGGATAATCAATTAGCAAGCAAGCCCTAATAAGCTCTAAGCAACATGCAGGCAGTTATAGTTGTTCAAATCATGCAAACACCAAACAAATCACACCAATCAAGTATCAGAAACAAGCAAACACCATACTGAACATTTTCAGGCATTTTCAATAACAATAACTAATTCTATGAATAAAGCAAGGATTTACCTATTAACTAAACCCTAATGGAGCTCCAAACAACAAGCAGACAATTAAATTGGTTGACAGCATGCTACCAGCATACCAATAGAAAGGTATCATTTTTATTAACCCAACAAAAGTGGATTCACTCAAAAAGGATTTGCAGTTATTTTCCTATGATTTTTCTAGTGAAGGAAACTACGGTTTTAGAGTTAATTCTACCAGAAAATCATACAAACTCAGAAAAATTTATCCTATGGTCAGTAGCAAGCATTCACAGTACATGATCACTAAAATTGGTTTCACCCAAAAATACTTCACAGATTAGGTTCTAAAATTCCCTAAAGTCAGATCTGGTAGTATTTTGCAAAAACAACTATACCGAAGAATATAGCTTTTCAACAAAATTGGATTTACTCAAAAAGGTTGGGTAAATCTCCTGCTAAGGATTTATTAGTGGATATGTGCTACTCAGTGATGACGCCAGAAAAGAGCTGTGGCATGTAGTTGACGTGGGAGCAGTTAGTCCTTGTGCGTGGTGAATGACCAGCCCGTTGGGAACCCCAAGAGGAAGGTATGATGAGTGTAGCGGCTAGTTTTCCCTCAGTTAAGAAACCAAGGTTTAATATCGACCAGGAGAGGAGAGACAATGACGACTGGAGGTGATGCTTAGCTGCAATGTGGAACCTGCACACACACAAACAAATACTTTGCTCCCAACTTGCGATGAGGTTGTCAATCTCACCGGTTTGCTTGAAACAAAGGTTATGAGTGTATCGAGTGGAAAACAGTAATTGTATGAGAGTAAAGTAAACAGTGCGAGAAAGTAAATAGGTGATTGCAATATGATGTAAATAGGACCGGGGTCCACAGTTCACTAGTGGTGTCTCTCCATAGATAAAATAACATGCTGGGTAAACAAATTACAGTTGGGCAATTGATAGAATAAAGATAACATGATATGTCAAGAAGATCACTATGAGATTTACTCTGGGCATTACAACAAAATACATAGACCGCCATCCAACTGCATCTATGACTAATAATCCACCCCCGGGGATATCAATCCGAACACCCCAAAAGTATTAAGTTGCGAACAACAGATAATTGCATTAAGCAAAGTGTGTAATGTAAACAAAGCATATGCCCTTGAGCATATGAATGTTGTTTTCTCCCTAGTAGCAACAGCACATCTACCACCTTAGAGGTTTCTGTCACTCTCCCAGGTGAAATAGAGACATGAACCCACTATCGAGCATAAATACCCCCTCTTGGAGTCACTAGCAACTACTCGGCCAAGATAGCTACTAACAACGGAGAGCATGCAAGATCATAAACAACATAGAGATAACAAAAGATAATATTCAGTACAGCAACTTAATCATAAACACCAATATCCATCGGATCCCAACAAACCAACATCAAAGAATTACATAACGGTGATCTCAATCATGTAGGGCAGCTCATGAGATCTAAACATGAAGCACATGGTGGAGAAGACAACCAACTAGCTACTGCTATGGACCCATAGTCCAAGGTAGACTACTCACTCATCGCTCCGGAGGCAAGCATGGCGATGAAGAAGACCTCCGGTGGTGATTCCCCTCTCCGGCAGGGTGCCGGGAAGAGCTTCTGGACCCTCCCGATCTTCGGGTCGACGGCGGTGGCGGATCGCGATGTGTTCTGGAAATCTGATCGGGTACTTAGGTTTTTTCCGTCGGGGGGTCTTTATAGGCGAAGGGGCGATGTCAGAGGTGGAGCCAGGCTCCCTCACACAGGGTCGGCGTGGGCCAGGGGCTGGCCGCGCCACCCCTGTGTGTGGGCCCCTGGTCCTCCGCCTCCTACTCTTCTTCGGATGTCTGGAAGCTTCCGGGTAAAATATGACTTCAGGAACTTGTTTCGTCCAATTCCGAGAATATTTCCTGTGTATCACTTCTGAAACACAAAAATAGTAGAAAACAGGAAACTGGCACTGTGGCAACTTGTTAATAGGTTAGTTCTGGAAAATGCATAAAAGTGCCACGAAGTGTAACAAAACAATTGGCAAATGGTATAAAAACAAGCATGGAGCATCAAAAATTATAGATACGTTTGAGATGTATCAAGCATCCCCAAGCTTAACTCCTGCTCATCCTCGAGTAGGTAAGTGATAACAAAAGAATAATTTTTGAGGTGACATGCACCTACACAATCTTGATCATATATGTAAGCATTGATGAGCTGGGATCAATAGAACTTAAAACATGGGCATGAAGATATAATCATGACAATAAGAAACTTAGCAACCATGTTGTAAACATGCAAATGAACACAAACAAAAGATCATGAAAATGAAACAATGAAAGTCAACGTGTGTTCAAATCATAAGGAAAAACATACAAATGGTTTTCAGCTTGTCCTTCAAAGAGAGCAAAACATAAATGCATAGGACACCTTTAAGTCTAAAAGGGCGACTAGATACAAATAATTTAAGAACAAGTGAAACCAATCATCATGAATCAATCAATGAACTTTGGGACAATGCATATTGCACTAAGAATGACAACTATGCTCTCTTAATGGTGCATAAAGAAAGAAGGTGGTGACTCAACATAAAAGTAGAAGAAAGACCCTTCGCAGAGGGAAGCAGTGATTGCAGGTTTTATAACCTTCAAAAATTATGGTACTTACCGGCTTTGAGCTCTCATTGCCCCCATCATAAGCATCTTGAATGGTTAAAGTTAATGCGAGAACAATTATGATGCATATGCTTGACAAATCATAAGTTGAAGACCTCGTGTCCCGTGAATACAAGTACCCAAACCTCATGCTACTTTACTTAGAGTCCCAAGCAAGGCTCTTGTCATTGTAAATATATGCATATCATTGAGAACCGCCAATGGGGTACCTCCGTGCCCGATGACATGGAACAAGCCCACACCAAAATGACAGGACAAGCAGATAATGAACACCTCGACATCTCTTTTATTTGCTATATTATTTAGCTTTTTTGTATTATGAGATGCGTCGTCGAATGTTCACCATGGGTATGCTGCAAATTTCCACCATGAATTATGCATGGCTTAGATTGGCGGCCCGGCGTTTCCCTAACACATATAAAAACTCCATGATCCTCACAAGTTTCCCAATTCATTTCACACCGCGGGCATCCATAAACAAAAGATCACGATATCAACTAAAAAGAGAAGTGCAATGTTGAAAGCTTGCCCATGACAGCATGGCTGGGCTAGAATCCAACTTACAACTTGCAAGCATAACAACTCAACATAAGAGACCACAATGTCAAAATTTTAAGAGCAGGAAAAAGTAAAGTGTGCCTTCCGGTTCGTGAGAGCTTTACTGACCGAATTTTGCATAACACTGGTAAGAGTTTAATTTGAAGAGAAAATAAAAGCAAGTCAAATTTACTTGGAATAGCAAATTGCTAGTAGGTATGTATGGTGGACACAATGGCATACTTTGGCTTTTAGGAGTTGGATGCACGAGTAGAGCTCATACTCAGTACAAGGCGAGGGCTAGCAAAAGACTGGGAGCGACCAACTAAGAGAGCAATAATGGCCATAATCATGCAAAGCGACAAAGCGACATTAAAAGAAGCATAAGAAGGCATCAAAAGTCAAAAACTAAATGATCATGAAGGCTAATGGCGACTTTGTAAGAGTCTAACATGTGTGAGCATGCGCCAAGTCAACCCAAATAAAGCATAAAGGAGAAAACCAAAATAATGCTTCCATACAATAAAAACAACGCATGATTTTTTCAAAGGCTCATTAAGCAATCTCAGTTATTTGAGACAAGTCATGCTACAGAAAAACCACTAAGCATACTATCAAAAAGACATCAAGCATGACATGAAAAAGCCTAAGCCGCAGTCTACACAAGCTCCTTCTTGTACCACTATTTTGCACAAAGCTTTTTCTCTTTTTCAACACCATTTGAAATTTTTATAAACACCTCTTTTGATGAAAACCAATAAAGACCAGAGGCAAAAATACACCTTGATGAAAAGATATGACAAGGTCTGAACGCAAATCAAGGTGAAAACAAAAACCAAAAACAGTAGCAGAAAAAGTAGAACACTCGAACGATAAGAGTGAAAAACTGAGTGTTCTTTGCAAATGAAAACGAGTACATCTCCTCCAAAGGAAATTTTGTTGGGGTCCAACCATTTATTGCAGCAAACAAAACAAACTAAACCAACTAAGAAAACTAAAACAACTGACGCTCTAAGAAAAACACATAGTGCATGAAGCAATAAAAATATAGTGTCTTGAAAGGTGACCTGATTTTTGCCGATGAAGAAGGGGTGCCTCGGGGGCATCCCCAAGCTTTGACGCTTGTACTTCTTGGATATTTCTTTGGGTGATGCATGGGCATCCCCAAGCTTGAGCTTTGTCCATTCTTCAACTCATCTCATCATTCTCCAATCCCTACACTTGAAAACTTCCTTCATACAAAACTAAACACAAATCTATTAGCAATATTAG
This sequence comes from Dactylis glomerata, assembly GCA_007115705.1. Taxonomy (NCBI): domain Eukaryota; kingdom Viridiplantae; phylum Streptophyta; class Magnoliopsida; order Poales; family Poaceae; genus Dactylis; species Dactylis glomerata. Next base: position 3,914,491 of record QXEO01002109.1, read on the forward strand.
TGTAGGCATAAAATATATTCAACCTCTTTTAGCTTCAGGTTTCAACCCAAAACCACCACATATAAAGTAAATACTACTGTAGCAACTTCCACAAGAGTTCCATGATCAAAAGAACTCGCAAAGAAAGCGATAAAATGGCAAAAACAAATATTGGCAGAAATCTGTCAAAACAGAACAGCTGACAAAGGACGAATTTTTGAAAGGTTTTCTGTTGCTCAAATCAAAAAGTGTTCAACTAACAAACGTTCGGATATAACCTGAGGCATATGCACAAGAAATCGCAGGTCCAAAAGATAAACAGAGAATTTATACGAATTTTTATGGTGCAGCACCGAAAACAGTTTCAGGACAACAACATCCCCAAATCTTTACCTCGCTCAAATTAGAGGCTTCTCTTGGCACAAAAACGAAATAAAAAGGATAAGGAGCGGTCATTACAGTAGTAATGACTTCCAAGACTCAAATAAAAGAAAAAGTACTGAAAAGAAAACATTGGGTTATCTCCCAAAAGTGCTTTTCTTTAACGCCTTTGAGCTAGGCGCAGAAAATTGCGAATCAAGTAATATCAAGAGATGAAGTACTAATTACCTCAGTAGGCTCTTTGGAAGTTCCCGAAGATGATTCAACCTGCAAGTCACCCTTAGTGGAACTAAGAGTCTTACCAATTTTAGGGACATGTTGAGATTTAAGCGCAGAGACCTTGGGAACATACATAAATTTTTGCTCTTTTCCAACAAACACTTTCTCTTTCTTAAATTTAAGAGAAGAGAAGATTAAGCTAAGAGTTTCCATAGACTCTTCTAGTTTACCAATCCTTTGGTTTTGATTATTAAGAGTAGTGCTAGCCTCTAAAACGGTAATTCTCTTACCGATATTTTCTATTGATTCACTAACTTGGCTAGCATTTTCTAGGATACTTGGCAAACTTTTCTCTAAAGAGCTGAGCCTTTCTACCACCTCATCCAAGGTGGTCTCAGTTTTAGCAACGTGGATAGGTGGTATTCCCACTAAACTTTCAATTATAGTGCATGCTTCTCCAGCGGGAGTACCCAGAAAATTACCTCCTGTAAGAGTATCAAGAACATACCTATTCCAACTAGATATACCAACATAAAAATTTCTAACAAGGATCGTGGTGGAGTGCTTTTTGGTACACCTATGATGAGCATTGTTAATACGGTACCAAGCATCTTTTAAACTTTCTCCTCCTTGTTGCTTAAAACTATGAACTTCTACTTCAGGATTACTCATTTTAACAAAAACTAAAAGCAGATAAGTAAAACAACTACCAAGGATTCTAATTTTTTTTGGGTTTTGATATAAAATGATGCAAGTAAAATAAATAAAGTAAATCAAAACAATAAAACAAAGTAAAGAATGTGTGTGCGAAAACTCACCTCGCAGAAGTCTTCTCTTCCTCCCCGGCAACGGCGCCAGAAAAGAGGCTGCTACTCGGTGATGACGCCAGAAAAGAGCTGTGGCATGTAGTTGACGTGGGAGCAGTTAGTCCTTGTGCGTGGTGAATGACCAGCCCGTTGGGAACCCCAAGCGGAAGGTATGATGAGTGTAGCGGCTAGTTTTCCCTTAGTTAAGAAACCAAGGTTTAATATCGATCAGGAGAGGAGAGACAATGACGACTGGAGGTGATGCTTAGCTGCAACGTGGAACCTGCACACACACAAACAAATACTTTGCTCCCAACTTGCGATGAGGTTGTCAATCTCACCGGTTTGCTTGAAACAAAGGTTATGAGTGTATCGAGTGGAAAACAGTAATTGTATGCGAGTAAAGTAAACAGTGCGAGAAAGTAAACAGGTGATTGCAATATGATATAAATAGGACCGGGGTCCACAGTTCACTGGTGGTGTCTCTCCATAGATAAAATAACATGCTGGGTAAACAAATTACAGTTGGGCAATTGATAGAATAAAGATAACGTGATATGTCAAGAAGATCACTATGAGATTTACTCTGGGCATTACAACAAAATACATAGACCGCCATCCAACTGCATCTATGACTAATAATCCACCCCCGGGGATATCAATCCGAACACCCCAAAAGTATTAAGTTGCGAACAATAGATAATTGCATTAAGCAAAGTGTGTAATGTAAACAAAGCATATGCCCTTGATCATATGAATGTTGTTTTCTCCCTAGTAGCAACAGCACATCTACCACCTTAGAGGTTTCTGTCACTCCCCTAGGTGAAATAGAGACATGAACCCACTATCGAGCATAAATACCCCCTCTTGGAGTCACTAGCAACTACTCGGCCAAGATAGCTACTAACAACAGAGAGCATGCAAGATCATAAACAACATAGAGATAACAAAAGATAATATTCAGTACAGCAACTTAATCATAAACACCAATATTCATCGGATCCCAACAAACCAACATCAAAGAATTACATAACGGTGATCTCAATCATGTAGGGCAGCTCATGAGATCTAAACATGAAGCACATGGTGGAGAAGACAACCAACTAGCTACTGCTATGGACCCATAGTCCAAGGTAGACTACTCACTCATCGCTCCGGAGGCAAGCATGGCGATGAAGAAGACCTCCGGTGGCGATTCCCCTCTCCGGCAGGGTGCCGGGAAGAGCTTCTGGACCCTCCCGATCTTCGGGTCGACGGCGGCGGCGGATCGCGATGTGTTCTGGAAATCTGATCGGGTACTTAGGTTTTTTCCGTCGGGGGGTCTTTATAGGCGAAGGGGCGATGTCAGAGGTGGAGCCAGGCTCCCTCACACAGGGTCGGCGCGGGCCAGGGGCTGGCCGCGCCACCCCTGTGTGTGGGCCCCTGGTCCTCCGCCTCCTACTCTTCTTCGGATGTCTGGAAGCTTCCGGGTAAAATATGACTTCAGGAACTTGTTTTGTCCAATTCCAAGAATATTTCCTGTGTATCACTTCTGAAACACAAAAACAGCAGAAAACAGGAAACTGGCACTGTGGCAACTTGTTAATAGGTTAGTTCCGGAAAATGCATAAAAGTGCCACAAAGTGTAACGAAACAATTGGCAAATGGTATAAAAACAAGCATGGAGCATCAAAAATTATAGATACGTTTGAGACGTATCAATATGACACATCTTGGTAGATTAATTTTCATAAAAGATCCAGATATTATTTTGGTAAAGTGATTGCTCTTAATGGTAGAGAAATGCATCAGGAACTTCTAGAAATTAAGATATACTAGTTTGCATGTTCATTGAATAAATGGGGGATTTATTCCAAACTAGGATCTGCAGGTTAAATAAAGGTTTGATTAATTTGAAAAGGAAACAGCCAGAGTGACTGGGCTTGAGAAGAGAGCCGGCCCGATGGGGCAGGACAACACGGAGCAGTGCTGGGCTAGACTAGTTGGGCTGCCCCAGATCATTGACTCAGAAAAAAAAACAAGAGGATGCTTTAAAATTCATGCTACAGGATACCAAGATATGCACGATGCCTGGCTAGCTCCGTTTGATCAGAGATGACATGATCGGAGGAAGCTCACCGTGGTGGTGGTCAGAGGATTCAGGGAAGACATGGGGGAGCTATGGAGACATCGAGGAAGGAGCGTAGGCTTTCTTGGCGTCCAGGTCATTCATACAGCTGCCGGATGGCATCGTGGACAGAGGCGAGCGTCGCGTCTCTGACGGCCTCGACGGAGAGACGAACGACGACGGCGACATCTAGGCAGGAGTCCTGGCAGGAAAAAGGGCTGTGATGAGAGATAAAGAGAGACATGCAGAATAGATAGAGAGAGGAGGGCAGAGGCGGTCGAAGCTCACCATGGTTTCACCGGACGTTCACCAGAGTTTACCAGAGGGCCCGCCAGGAGGTTCCGCTAGGATTAGGACGGTCATCTCGCCCCCGTTGTTCGCCTGGCGCTCTACGAGATTGAAGGGGATGGTTGGAGGGTTGTGCTTGTCGGAGTCCTGCGGCAGTGCACACCCATGGAGATGAACGCGAGGGCTCCCAGACTCCCTGCCAAAATCGAAGAAAGGTTGAGAAGAAGAAGGATAGGACGGAGCCAGAGAAACCAACGGGAGGGAGAGGGAGGTGAGAGAGAGAAGGGTGCCTTTTCTTTTGGGTTCCTGGGAAGAGTGTGAGAGGGAGCTAGGTTTAGGGGTGAATAGGGAGGCTGCCAGGCAGTTCATGAGGTGCAGACAGGGTCAGGGTTCAGCTCAGATCAATGGTTGAGCAAGATAAGAGAAGACGAAGAGAGATTCTGCACTATCATGCACCATGCATGGCATGGCCGCCCCTCCCCTAGTGCCAAATGAAAATGGACAAAATAGTTGTCCAAGGAATAACGTAGATTGACCAAGGGGTACTGATGGTTAGCTTAATTCAGTTTGAAGAGATTTTGATCAAAGATATAGAAATAGTGGTCAATTTGCAAGGGAATGGATTCAAAGGGGAGCTTAAATTTGAGAAAATAGCTAGTGGCAAATGAATTTAAATATATAGAGGGCAAGATACTGCTAAGATGATGTTCAATGAGATTTAGGAGCAAACCCAAGGATTTAAATCCAAGCCAAAACTTGGCTAGAGATGAATAACTGACAAGTGGTTGTTGGTTTGATTAGGGGCATACACATGAGTAGAACAATTAACATATAGCCTCAAATGGCCTAAGGGTAATGGGGAGAAGGGAAGATTAAATGACAAGGTTCATTTCTAGGATGGCCTATTGGCATGGTTGACTGATTTAAGAATATTTCCAAGCCTCTAGATACGGAAAGAATTAACAAAAAGGAAGAAGTTGTGAAAATACTTTTATAAAAGATATTAAAAAATGAGTGCTCAAAAAGAGTGAACCTCATTACTGATTTTGGATGAACTTGTGTTTTGGAACTAAATACTCTTTTCATAAGAAATAGACTTTTATTGCTTGACGGAGAAGAAAGTATTTGAAGTGGGTTTCATTTGGAGAAATAATTTGAAAATGTTGTGCAAGCATACCCCACTAGCCATTACAGAACTTTATGTATTTCAGATAAGTTGGGCCATAGGCCTACTTGTAGATCAAGCACACATACAAACAACTCAAACAATTTGAGTCACCCAAGGTCAAGCCAAGTCAATGCAATCAACACTCTAGCATTTCAACAAGCATTTGCGAACAAATGCTCGATGATGATCATGTCATGGTTGGGTTCAGTAAGGGTTTTTAACTAAGGGAGCAAAGATTTGGTAAGAATTTCAATAAAAGAGTGGAGACAGAAACATCTCCCTTTTCTAGAGCCTTCAAAAGGGGTTTGAAATCCACTTGTAAAATGTTTGTAAAATAGTGGGACCACTCTACTTTGTAGGTCTGATAATTTTGTAAATACTTGGTTTTGATAAAAGCTTTGTCTCAAACATAAACTCTTGTTTTGGACAAATAAAATAATTTCAAAAAAGGGAGAGGTTGCCAAGATAATGGTTCTGGGAAAATAGCTAGAAACATAAATAAAAGCATGATCACAAGGGCACAAAGATTGTGTTGGTTCACAATATTGTTCAACAAGCAGCCCAGACAGACATTATTAACATAACAATCAAGACAAACAAGAAAGAAATAGTACTTCCAGAGGTTTGCACAAAAAGTTTTTGTTGGCCCTCACTTTTGGGCTCACCAAACACTACTTAAACAGGGTTACAGAAAGTGGGGTGTGATAGTTTGTGCAAGTTCCATAGCAAACATTCAACTCTTGACCCCATTTTTGGCATATATGAGCATCTATCCAAGGCCTACAAATTTTGTAACTAGGGTTTTTCAACTTAACATATGAAAAGTGGATTTTACATTTTTTTAGTGCTGAAAAGGGGCAGAATAGGTGTTTTTTGTGAAGCAGCTACCAAGGGTATTGATCACACCACCACCACTCCAATTTTCATGGGTAAGGGATCTTGTAGGAAGGCCAGATCCAGGGTTTGATGAATTATCTCGGCCTGGAGCCATATACTGAATTATTTTTGAGCTAAATCAGTTTAAATTCAAATTTGAACTAGGGCTACATAAACTACACTTCAAAAAATATGGGAAAATACATGGAGGTACTCTGAAGGTGTGGGACCCTACAACCCATCGCAAACTTTGGTTCCCCACCCACCTAGCACACATTCCAGGCGTCGTGAATTTGACCTGGATTTGAAATGGGAGCAAAGGAAATTCAAAAAAATCAAAAAAAATGGAAATCCAGCGCATGGAGTCATGATATATGATATAGTACCTAGGAAAAATATCAAACATAGCATAGCAATGTTTCAGAGAAAAACTCTTCACAAAAAATGGTACCAAGTAGGACTTCACTTGGCTTTCTACCCAAGTGACCATGGTTTGTGCAAGTTCCATAGCAAACATTCAAATCTTGACCCCATTTTTGGCATATATGTGCATCTCTCCAAGGCCTACAACTTTTGTAACTAGGGTTTTTTTGACTTAACATATAAAAAGTGGATTTTACATTTTTTAGTGCCAAAAAGGGGCAGAATAGGTGTTTTTTTGTGAAGCAGCTACCAAGGGTATTGATCACACCGCCACCACTCCAATTTTCATGGGTGAGGGATCTTGTAGGAAGGCCAGATCCAGGGTTTGAGGAATTATCTCGGCCTGGAGCCTTATACTGAATTATTTTTGAGCTAAATCGGTTTAAATTCAAATTTGAACTAGGGCTACATAAACTACACTTAAAAAAATAGGGGAAAATACATGGAGGTATTCTAAAGGTGTGGGACCCTATAACCCATTGCAAACTTTGGTTCCCCACCCACCTAGCACACATTCCAGGCATCGTGAAAAATTTGACCTAGATTTGAAATGGGAGCAAAGGAAATTCAAAAAAATCAAATTTTTATTGCAAAACTAGCACATGGAGTCATCAAATATGATATAGTACCTAGGAAAAATACCAAACATAGCATAGCAATGTTTTAGAGAAAAACTCTTCACAAAAAATGGTACCAAGCAGGACTTCACTTGGCTTTCTACCCAAGTGACCATGGTTTGTGCAAGTTCCATAGCAAACATTCGAATCTTGACCCCATTTTTGGCATATATGTGCATCTTTCCAAGGCCTACAACTTTTGTAACTAGGGTTTTTTGACTTAACATATAAAAAGTGGATTTTACATTTTCTTAGTGCCGAAAAGGAGCAGAATAGGTGTTTTTTGTGAAGCAGCAACCAAGGGTATTGATCACACCACCACCACTCCAATTTTCATGGGTGAGGGATCTTGTAGGAAGGCCAGATCCAGGGTTTGTGGAATTATCTCGGCGTGGAGCCATATACTGAATTTTTTTTGAGCTAAATCGGTTTAAATTCAAATTTGAACTAGGGCTACATAAACTACACTTCAAAAAAAAGGGGAAAATACATGGAAGTACTCTGAAGGTGTGGGACCCTATAACCCATCGCAAACTTTGGTTCCCCACCCACCTAGCACATATGGCAGGCATTGTGAATTTGACCTAGATTTGAAATGGGATTAAAGGAAATTAAAAAAATCAAAAAAATGGAAAACCAGCGCATGGAGTCATGATATATGATATAGTACCTAGGAAAAATATCAAACATAGCATAGCAATGTTTTAGAGAAAAACTCTTCACAAAAAATGGTACCAAGTAGGACTTCACTTGGCTTTCTACCCAAGTGACCATGGTTTGTGCAAGTTCCATAGCAAACATTCAAATCTTGACCCCATTTTTGGCATATATGTGCATCTCTCCAAGGCGTACAACTTTTGTAACTAGGGTTTTTTGACTTAACATATAAAAAGTGGATTTTACATTTTTTTAGTGCCAAAAAGGGGCAGAATAGGTGTTTTTTTATGAAGCAGCTACCAAGGGTATTGATCACACCGCCACCACTCCAATTTTCATGGGTGAGGGATCTTGTAGGAAGGCTAGATCCAGGGTTTAGGAATTATCTCGGCCTGGAACCATATACTGAATTAATTTTGAGCTAAATCGGTTTAAATTCAAATTTGAACTAGGGCTACATAAACTACACATCAAACAAATAGGGGAAAATACATGGAGGTACTCTGAAGGTGTGGGACCCTATAACCCATCGCAAACTTTGGTTCCCCACCCACCTAGCACACATGGCAGGCGTTGTGAATTTGACCTAGATTTGAAATGGGAGCAAAGGAAATTCAAAAAAAATAAAAAAATGGAAAACCAGCGCATGGAGTCATGATATAGGATCTAGTACCTAGGAAAAATATCAAACATAGCATAGCAATGTTTCAGAGAAAAAGTCTTCACAAAAAATGGTACCAAGCCGGACTTCACTTGGCTTTCTACCCAAGTGACCATGGTTTGTGCAAGTTCCATAGCAAATATTCGAATCTTGACCCCATTTTTGGCATATATGTGCAACTCTCCAAGGCCTACAACTTTTGTAACTAGGGTTTTTTGACTTAACTTATAAAAAGTGGATTTTACATTTTTTTTAGTGCCGAAAAGGGGCAGAATAGGTGTTTTTTTGTGAAGCAGCTACCAAGGGTATTGATCACACTGCCACCACTCCAATTTTCGTGGGTGAGGGATCTTGTAGGATGGCCAGATCCAGGGTTTGATGAATTATCTCAGCCTGGAGCCATATACTGAATTATTTTTGAGCTAAATCGGTTTAAATTCAAATTTGAACTAGGGCTACATAAACTACACTTCAAAAAAATAGGGGAAAATACATGGAGGTACTCTGAAGGTGTGGGACCCTATAACCCATCACAAACTTTGGTTCCCCTCCCACCTAGCACACATGGCAGGGGTCGTGAATTTGACCTAGATTTGAAATGGGAGCAAAGGAAATTCAAAAAAAATCAAAAAAATGGAAAACCAGCGCACGGGGTCGTGATATATGATATAGTACCTAGGAAAAATATCAAACATAGCATAGCAATGTTTCAGAGAAAAACTCTTCACAAAAAATGGTACCAAGTAGGACTTCACTTGGCTTTCTACCCAAGTGACCATGGTTTGTGCAAGTTCTATAGCAAACATTCAAATCTTGACCCCATTTTTGGCATATATGTGCATCTCTTCAAGGCCTACAACTTTTGTAACTAGGGTTTTTTGACTAAACATATAAAAAGTGGATTTTACATTTTTTAGTGCCGAAAAGGGGCAGAATAGGTGTTTTTTTGTGAAGCAGCTACCAAGGGTATTGATCACACCACCACCACTCCAATTTTCATGGGTGAGGGATCTTGTAGGAAGGCCAGATCTAGGGTTTGAAGAATTATCTCGGCCTGGAACCATATACAGAATTAATTTTGAGCTAAATCGGTTTAAATTCAAATTTGAACTGGGGCTACATAAACTACACATCAAAAAAATAGGGGAAAATACATGGAGGTACTCTGAAGATGTGGGACCCTATAACCCATCGCAAACTTTGGTTCCCCACCCACCTAGCACACATGGCAGGCGTCGTGAATTTGACCTAGATTTGAAATGGGAGCAAAGGAAATTCAAAAAAAAATCGAAAAAAAGGAAAACCAGCGCATGGGGTCATGATATATGATATAGTACCTAGGAAAAATATCAAACATAGCATAGCAATGTTTTAGAGAAAAACTCTTCACAAAAAATGGTACCAAGCATGACTTCACTTGGCTTTCTACCCAAGTGATCGTGGTTTGTGCAAGTTCCATAGCAAACATTCAAATCTTGACCCCATTTTTGGCATATATGTGCAACTCTCCAAGGCCTACAACTTTTGTAACTAGGGTTTTTTGACTTAACATATAAAAAGTGGATTTTACATTTTTTTAGTGCCGAAAAGGGGCAAAATAGGTGTTTTTTTGTGAAGCAGCTACTAAGGGTATTGATCACACCGCCACCACTCCAATTTTTATGGGTGAGGGATCTTGTAGGAAGGCCAGAACCAGGGTTTGAGGAATTATCTCGGCGTGGAGCCATATACTAAATTATTTTTGAGCTAAATCGGTTTAAATTCAAATTTGAACTAGGGCTACATAAACTACACTTCAAAAAAATAGGGAAAAATACATGGAGGTAACCCTTGGCCTCAACGATCAATGCGAGCGGCACCACGGAAAAGGATCGAGGAACAAGGGTTAGACTAATTTCGTGCGGAATTCTACATTGGTATCAGAGCAAAAATTAGGAGATTACGCATCGCCTTGAAATCGCCTTCTCTCCGTCGATCCCAGGGAGCAACGGTCGGCCCGATTCCGACTACTACTCTGGCCGGCAAACTCGCTAAAGAGGAAAGGTCTAGCCCGTCCGCTGCCGATAGAACCGATCAACTCGATTCTTGCATCGCTCCACGCCCAGGATCACGCCGCCCTAGATCGATCTGAAGAAAATCGCCGGCTGCCGACAAATCCGCCGCCCATAGCTTCCGCCGCTGGCCTGCTGCGACTCGTCGGCACCGCTGTAGCCCCTGGACTGCTGCGCGTCCGCCGTCGCCCCGTGTCAGCACCAACTCGCAGCCGTCGCCCCGGTCTGCACCGCCTCGTCGACCTTTTGATCTCGTCGTCTCGTCACGCTCGTAGCCTTCAACTCCCAGCACGCCTCCGTTGAGAATCCTGCACGCTGCCCTGCTCCTAGTCATAAGCAGTGCACGGAAGCTGTCCTACAGATCGCCCACAAGAAAGAAAAACATCAATTTTCAGTAAGAATCTCTGTCTTCAATGGCTTCCAATGCTGTGTTTGCTGAGTTGATGCGTGCATACAAACTGGATGGAAACAACTTCACAGTTTGGAAGAGAAAATTGTTGTATTTGCTCACTTCTGAGAATATAGATTATATTGTTGAAACTCCTGCACCCAACTACCCAGCAGAGGATGCTACAGATGAGGAGAAGAAGGAATACAATGATGAATTTAAGCAGTGGACCAAGGATAACAAGAGTGCTAGAGTTTTCATGTTAGGTTCAATGTCTGATTCATTGGCAGCTGAATATGAAACTGAAGACACAGCTTGCGGCATCATGCTCAAGCTGGAACAAGACTTTGGAGAGGTTTCCCTCATGAAAGTATTGAGCCTAGTGAACCGATTCCTTAATTCAAAGATGGGTGATCAAACTGTTAATGAGCACTTGAACAAGCTTATTGTCTTGGCCGAGGAACTAAAGACTGCTGGGTATCCCTTCCAAGAAGAAGTCCAAGTAATGGTTGTCCTGAACTCTCTGCCACCATCATGGGAACAATTCAAAATCTCCTTCTGCCATTCAGAACGTACACTCAACATGAGGAATCTCCGGCAACATCTATTGATGGAAGAAGATAGGAAGCTTAACACTGGGAAGGAAAAAGGCAATCACCACACCGAGCTTCATCTTGGTGAACATAGAGGCAATGGCAACAAAAGAAACTCGCAGAAAAGGAAGTTTGGGCATGATCTCAGGGACAAAATCAATGGTAAAAGAGGAAGAGATCAGAGAGACCAGAGGCTTTACAGAGATGATAGAAGGGACAAGGGACATCATAATAAATATAACAACAACTCTTCTCAGAATTTTGACAAAAAGGACTTCCGATGTCATGGCTGCGGTGATTATGGACACTTCAGATCAGATTGCCCCAAAAGGAGGAAGACCAATGACAACAGGAAGAATAATGGAAGAGAAGACAACAGCAAGGGGAATCAATCCCCTGAAGGTATTACTGATGTTTACGTTTGCACTGAATCACTATTTACTACTACTTTTCATAACAGTTGGGTTATAGACTCTGGGTCTACTGCACACATTGCTAGAGATAATAGTTCATTCATATCTTTAAAGACAATTCCAAGGGGAAATAAATTTGTCTATTTAGGAACAAGTGCTAAAGCAGACATCCTTGGAATTGGAAATTATGAACTTAAACTCCTGAATGGAGGAAAACTAGTTTTGGAAAATACCCTGTTTTCACCCAACATGAGAAGGAACATAATTTCAGTTTTGAAATTGGAAATTCTTGGTTATAAGGTACTGTTTGGAGATGCTCAAGCTAAGATTATTCTAGGCAGTAAACTAGTGCATGCAGGCGAGAGACATGAAGGTCTTTATTTTCTTAATGACATATCAAAAAACAATTGCTTTCTGGGGGAAGAGAACTCATTAGTGAGGAATATTGCTGGCAACAATAACTGTTCTGAGTCCTATCTTTGGCACTTACGTCTTGGTCATATATCTAAGAACAGAATTAAAAGGCTCATTAGTTCTGGAATTTTGAATTTTAAATGGGTAGATTATGGTATATGTGAGGCATGTATCATGGGAAAAATGACCAGATCACCCTTTCCAAAGGCTAACAGATCCATTGAACAACTTGCTATTGTCCATTCTGACATTTGTGGTGAATTTTCCACGCCCACTTTGGGGGGGCAGAAAATCTATTTTATTACGTTCATAGATGATTATTCAAGGTACGATTATGTGTATCTTCTCAAACACAAATCGGAAGGTTTTGAAGCTTTCAAAGTTTTCAAAGCGGAAGTGGAAAATCAATTAAACAAGAAGATTAAAATTCTTAGAACTGACCGTGGAGGCGAATACACGTCAGGAATATTAGACGATTTCTGTAAAGAAAACGGAATTGTTCATCACTATACTTTGCCATATACTCCACAACAGAATGGAGTGGCGGAAAGAAGGAATAGAACTCTAATGGACATGGTTAGGTCTATGATGGCATATTCTGATTTGCCATTGTCGTTTTGGGGAGAAGCCTTACATACTGCTATTTATTTACTTAATCACTCACCTTCCAAATCAGTAAAAGTAACACCTTAAGAGTTATGGAAGGGAAGGAAACCCTCACTGCGCCATTTAGCAGTTTGGGGGTGTAATGCTCAAATAAGAGTACCTAGCCAGTTGCGCACCAAACTGCAGCCTAAAAGCACCTCGGGAATTTTTATTGGCTATGCATCAGGTTCTAATGGCTATAGATTTTATGACCCTGAGAAAAATAAATTAATTGAAAGTGGTGATGCTATTTTCCTAGATCAGGACACACCTCGTCGTGCAAAGCGCTCAAGGGTGGAACTTTTGGTACAACCTGAAAACAATGATTTGCCAAGCACTGAACAATACGTTCAGGAAAACAATGGTGCTAGCCTAAATACTAATAACACCACTTCAACTAGCATACCTAGGAGAAGTGGGAGGAACACTCAAGCACCATCTTATCTAGATGAGTATTTCACGTTTTTGGGAGAAGTACACTCCAAAGTTCAAACTTTGGAGGAAGAACCGAGAACATTTAAGGCTGCATTAGCAAGTCCGGAATCTAAACTCTGGATGGAAGCTATGCAAGAGGAACTAAACTCGATGAAGAAAAACAATGTTTGGGAACTCACTGAATTACCAAACAACCGAAGAGCAATAGGTTCGAAGTGGATTTTTAAGAGGAAGTTAAATGCATCTGGTCATGTAGACAAATATAAAGCTAGGCTTGTTGCTAAGGGATTCACACAAAAGGAAGGAATTGATTTTGTGGAAACTTTTTCTCCTGTTGCTAAATTTACATCTATACGGATCATAAGTGCCTTATCAGCATACTATGATCTGGAATTGCATCAAATGGATGTAAAAACTGCATTTTTAAATGGAACTCTAGATGAGGAAATATATATGAGTCAACCAGATGGTTTTATTGAAAAGGGGAAGGAAAGGATGGTCTGTAAATTGAACAGATCAATATATGGCCTTAAGCAAGCCTCGCGGCAATGGTATTTATTGTTTGATAATGCAATCACGTCATATGGGTTTTCAATGACGCAAGGTGACCACTGTATATATTCTAAAATAGAAGGAAATAAATTTGTTCTATTATCTCTTTATGTTGATGACATTCTTATTGCATCAAATGATTTTGAAACCCTGTTGAAAGTCAAATTATGGTTGTCATCTAAATTTGACATGAAGGATATGGGGGAAGCTTCCTACGTTCTAGGAGTGGAAATACATAGAGATAGGAAAAACAGAATATTGGGCTTGTCCCAAAAGGCATATTTAAATTCTGTACTTAAGAAATTCTCTATGGAAGAAAGCAAGTCAATAGCTGTACCTATATTAAAGGGTATTAAACTCAGTGAGGAAATGTGTGCTAAAACTCCTGAGGAAAGGAAATTTATGAGCAATATTCCTTATTCATCTGCATTGGGTTCTTTGATGTATGCTATGCTATTTACTAGACCTGATCTGTGTTATGCTGTGGGAATTCTCAGTCGATATCAAGTAAATCCTGGAGAAACTCATTGGAAACAATTGAGGAATGTTTTACGCTATGTAAAAGGAACAATGGATTATCACCTTTGTTTTAATGGCCATAATCTTCAGCTGCAGGGTTTTACTGATGCCGATTGGCAAGGAGATTTAGATGAACGGAAGTCTACGTCTGGTTACATATTTAAGCTGGCAGGAGGAGCAATCTCATGGAGAAGCAAGAAGCAGGAATCTGTTGCACAATCTTCTATGGAAGCAGAGTATATTGCAGCATCTGAAGCTGTGAAGGAGGGAGTTTGGCTGAAGGAATTTCTTGCATCTCTAGGCGTTGTAAAAAGTGCAGCAAATCCAGTCACCATTTTCTGTGATAACCAGGCAGCGATCAAGGTCTCTAAAGATCCAAAGTTTCATAGCAAAAGCAAACATATTGAGGGAAAGTATCACTATATTCGTGATGTTATAAATAGGTTAAAAACTATTCGTTTACAATTTTTGCCTAGTGTGGACATGGTGGCCGATCCACTGACTAAACCTCTTAGTCAGGAAACGTTCTATAAACATGTCCATGACATGGGTCTTTGTGTTTGGAATTAAATGTTTTATCCAAGTGGGAGATGTAGGAAATATTTATTTGTGTGGCTTGTAACATTATAATTCGTACTACATTATTTACTCCTGGAATTATACTCAATATGGAATTACCTTTGCATCGAATATTGCTTACACTCATATGGAATTTATGTGAGGAAGCCGGTACAGTATATATGGAATTACAGTATTGTTTAAATGCTGGAATTATATGTCATACTTTTGTATGTACAGCCCGGGCACATATATATTGGAATAACCAAGTTGTTCATGGGTTGGCTCCATGAATTGATAAAGCTTGCGGATCTGATTACTGTTCAGATTCGGCACACAACTCGCATGTGTGTGTTTGGGACTTTGCAGATTAAATAGACTCCTTGTATGCTACTAATGATCGTGGTTGGTTTAGATAGCTAGGAGTCTTGGCTTAAACAGTTTGTCTAGAATTAATCTGCAGTTTGACAGTTTGATTCGAACTGGAATTAGCACGATATATATAGTCCCTAACCCTTGGCCTCAACGATCAATGCGAGCGGCACCACGGAAAAGGATCGAGGAACAAGGGTTAGACTAATTTCGTGCGGAATTCTACAGGGCGGCGGCACTGCAGGGGAATAGATAGGGGCTAGGGTTGCAGGGAAGTAGGTGGGTGGTTTTTGTAGAGGGGAGGGGAACATACATCGGACGTCCCATCGCTCACGGGGGGATAGGTGGCTCCGTTCTGATTGCTGCTGTACAAATGAAGAAGAGAGAACAAAAGGGTTTTGGTGGGCTGCTTCAGTGGAGGAAGATTGGGCCGAGTGGCCGAATAGGAAGAGGGACTGGCTGCTGCGGTTCTTTATTCTTCTCCTCTCCTTTTCTTCTTCCCGCATTTTTTTCTTGCAGCACTTTTATAGGAAAAGAAGAGAGGGGTTTAGAAAGATTTATAAACTTGTTCAAACAACATTTTAAAATACTTAAATGTTGTCACAAAACCATTGTTAAAGTTTTGCAAGGTTTTTGATTTGTTAGTTACAATTCAACTAAGAAAAGGAGAGGAGGGTTTATATAAAACCATACGAGCAAAAGAAAATAGATTGTTTTACTAAAAATATTTTTATTTTTATAAAACATGCAAGGTGAAAGATGCATGACGTCATGATGATGCACAAAATAAAATAACAATCAATTTCTAAAAAGGGGTTTTTTCTGGCTGTTACAGCATTCTTTCTCTGTCATATACTTATGGCGATGCCAGATTTAGCTGTATATTACCTGTTTCAGGAGCTAATGTAGAACTGTATTGTGCGAACCGATTTCATATACTACTACTAGATCGTATGCTAAAAACTCTATTAACAGTTGAGTGGCCTAGAGCGACCCACGTGCCTTTGAATCATACATGGTTGGTCGAGTATATTATACACGTTACCTAACTCCCACGGCCTGGTTCATGTAGTATATAAGCTTGAGTTCTGAGACGAGATCAACCATGACGAGAAGTACCCTGCACTAACAGGCTAACCCACAACCATCGAGAAGAGATCAACCAAGAGATCATCGAGACAGGAGATAGACCAGACGCCCACGACGATAACTTCCAGCCCTAACCATCGAGGAGGCAAGATCGACCAGGACGAGAACTGCCTAACCCACGATCGAAGGAGCGGTTTCTTAATGTGCCAAGATGCAGCATCAAGACCTTAATCGGGATCTCATCTCATGTCCTTGAAATCTTCTAACAACACCAGCAGAAGTGGTTTCGAGGCGCGATAGTAGAGGTGAGCATGCTTGACAGAGTCCAGGCAGGCCAAAGGCTCACCGCCAACATCTTCTCCATGGAGGCAAAGAGTGGGTCCATCCTATTTGTGCTACATCCACAAAATGACAAAACACAACCCCCACCTCAGGCAGCTGGCCAGCGACTCCTCTACGGAGCATGTTGAGCACAACACAGTGTCAGGCGGTAAAGTGAAGGTCTGTTGGAGAGGCCCACTTCCACCTGCATCACGGCCGCACTGCCTGCAGTGACTGTGACAATGAAGCCGCAGACTTTATTGCTTTGGTCGAGTGCCGCTGGTGGACGCCATGGTCAAGCGCATCAACATTCTGGTTAACTGATCTAGCCACTAGGTGTCTAGGATAATATGTCGCTTAAGAGGCTGGACCGTAACGGTTTTTCATACCGTTAGCTGGAAGAGGAACATGTGCCGGCAATTTAGACAAAACAAACCTAAACTTGAAACAATTTTTAAAAATAAACTTGTTGCAAAAATATTTCATCTGGCTAACCCTTTTTTGCCACGCCATCCACGGTGGCGCAGCAGTTAAGCATGCAACGCCACTCTCCGTGGCGCGGCTGGGGGAGCCACGTCAGAACAGGCTGCCAGGCGGGGCCCATGTTGCATAGTGCGGCGCCACCGGCCGTGGCGCAGTAAAGGCTCGTGCGGCGCCGTGGGGAGTGGCTCCGCACTTTAGGGTTAGATAGAGCCGCCCGGCCCGACCCAGGCGCCTCCTCCCACTTCCTCTCCTTACCTCTTTCCCACTTCCTCTCTATGGTGGCAGCGGCGGTGGTGGATCTCTCTCTCCCCCTTCTCTAATCCTTCATCTAATTCAAAGGATCAAGTCTTGAATCTCTTCTACAAGGTAATCTCCTTCAATCCCCTTTATTTTCATCCAAATGAATGCTCTCAAACCCTAGATCCCAAGGATTTCGAATTTGTGTGCTTCATTCATAGTATGGTTGATTTATGTTGGTTGTTATTGGTAGCAATTTTAGATTAGTTGTGATGTGCAATTAGTAGGAATATTATTTGCATATTATATGGATTTGTTGTAGATTAATATTTTCTCACATATATGTTATATGGATGAGTTGTATAGTTGTATGGATGAGTTGTAGATCAATATTATTTGTGATGTGAAATTTTAGATTAGTTGTGAGGTGCAATTTGTGTGTGCTTCATTCATATATTATTTGCATATTATTTTGAATTTATGTGTGCTTCATTCATATATGCTCATATATATGTTATATGGATGAGTTGTAGATCAATATTTTAGTTAAAGTTAATTTTAGATGAATTGTATAGTTGTAGATAAATTGTTGTAGATGAATTGTATAACTTATGTGCATATGTGCTCACATATGTGCTAATTTTTGTGAATTAATTTTAGATTAATATTTTTCTTGTATGAGTCATGCATATATGCTCACATGTTAGTTGGAATTTGTTAGTGTATATGCAATTAGTTGGTTGGCTATATGCTCACATTATAGTCGGATTGTTTAGGATGGAGGAGTTAACTAATGAAAGCATTCTCGAGGGTGAAGTTGATGTTCGTCACCGTGCCTATATGATGACCGAGAAGAAGAAGGTAATTAAGAAACCAAGTACTCAAATGTAATATTGGTATGCTTGAATTGGTATGTGACACCGTGCATATATGTTCATCACCGTGCAGGTTCTTGGACCATTGCGACTTAGGTACCACCAGATGTCGGCAACACCGATGAACTACGATGAGCGGTACGCCCCCTACATCCACAATCTTGGGCTTCTACCGTTCATCCATATGGTCACCCAGACCATACTCAACGTGAATCCTGCCGCGATCACCGCGCTTATGGACCGGTGGAGGCCGGAGACCCACACCTTTCACCTCTAGACCGGCGATATGACGGTCACGCTAGAGGACATGGCGATGATACTTGCGCTCCCCATCGAGGGGGCTCCTCTTTGTATCGATACAGCCTGTGATAATTGGCGCGGGAAGATGGTAGATCTTATTGGGAAGTGCCCCGGGGATACTCTCAACAAGGAAGGAGTAAAGTTGAGGGTCGCCGCCGGGGCTACTTTCAAATGGATCTCAGATAACTTCAATACCTGCCCTGAGGATGCCGATGAGGATGTCATCAAGATCTACGCCCGTGTGTATGTGTGGTATGTTATCACACGGACTCTGTTCAATGACGCTAGTGGGAAGACCACGCACTGGCATTGGCTAAAGGCGCTCACCGTCATGGATAGGAAGTGGAGCTGGGGCACTGCTGCTTTGGCTTGGTTGTATCGTCAGGTAATGAGTTGTTTTTTCCACTCCGTACATTTGCTCTTCATTTTGGCTACATTTTTGTTATTGATGTTTGCTTTCATACCATGTGCATCTTGACGATGCTTGTTGTAGGACAGATCCACAAGCTTGTATTGGTGGTTCGCTGCTTCTTCTTTTGGTGTGGAGTTGGGAACGCTTCCCTATTGGACGGCCGAAAATTGGTCCTCGTAAAGACTGGCATGATAGTAACAACCCCCACCGGTATCCCACATTTGCTTATTATTGGGACGTCCATTCTGAGTTTACTTCTGACCCACAACAAGCATATCAACAAGGGTTTTCTATTTTTGTGCCCTCGGGTCTTTAGTTGTACTCAGTTTTCCCCAGCCGCTTATTTTTTCCTCAGTTTTCCCCTCGCTCTAGTTTGAAACCCCTCGCAGACACTCGGACGGGAGGGTTGCGGTCTGGTCAGAGGCCTTGACCGTTACTGGTGACGGCTAGGGAGCCGCGGTGGTTGTGAATTGACCGATACTTTTGAATGGTGCTGACGGGTAGGGTCAGGAGACACGTCGAAGCAGCCATCCATCTATCGCTAACGTGTGGGCCATTTTATTTCCTGATTGTATACGCGGTGCTGCCAATGACAAATGGGGCTGTTCTATAGGGCTGCCGCAGCCAATGACCAGTGGGCTCGTGTATTTTTCAGAAAAAGACATATATTGCCGCTCTGTGGGGCTGTCGCAGCCAATGACCAGTGGGGTCATCAATTTATTTAGAGAAAATCATATAGATCCACTCTGTGGGGCTGCCTCAGCCAATGACCGCTGGGGTCGCCTTTAGTGAAAAGGCATATATCCCAGCTTTTAGTTAGAGAGAAGCAACAAGTTCGCTAATTAATTTTTCTTAAGCTAGACCCAGCAGGTAACTATTTTTGTAGCTTAATCTAAAGTGAATCTTATGCTAAACATGGCTGGAACCTAGTGTTGTGTATCTCATTAGTCATCGAAGAACCGCTGGCAGCTTGTTCCCCACCCTCGGACGGAGCAGCCATCATCGGCTCCTCATCGTGCCGCCAGCTCTGTCCCCCGGCGGCGTCGGACGGACTGCGGCGCTGCATGTCAACCATGGCTCCAGCACTTGTTTCATCCGCACGCATTGTACCCACCGCAGGAAAGTCCGCCGCAAGCAGATCCGCCGCCCACAACGACCGGGATTTGTTCCGCGCACCAATTGGTAGTATAGCTTGGTAAGACCTCCGCTTCTGCCTCCCCCTCCCCCTAATCGATTCGGTTCCCCTAATTTATTAGAGTTTGGAGGTGTGAAATAGTCCTCAATGTCTAGTCGTAGTGGGTACACCGGCGAGGGTGGAGATTCGATCATGTCGTGGCCACGTTCTACTTCTCCTACCTCATCGGAAGTGTAGGTATCTAGCTTCTGCTCTCTGTACTACTGTTGAATTTGAAGTGCCGCCATGGCCTGTTGGAGTGATTTCAGTTGTTTTTTTCCATTATTGTAACAGTTTGCCAGGCAAGCCGATGATCCATGGTACATTGCATACCAAGATGAATCAACCCAGTGGTGTAGCCAGAGGATGGATTTGGAGGAGAAGGTGGCCAATTTAGGTGATGAATTGGCCCATAAAAACCTGATGATATTCGAGCTGAAGCGTACTGTGGAGGAAGAAAAGAAGAATTCAGAGCTTATTCGCAAGGAGAAATTGATACTTGAGACAGATATTGCCGTATTTGATCAAGTGGTAGAAAATCTAGAACATAAACTTCAAGTGATGGGAGAGGCAAAAAGTAGATTCATATGGGCAGTTTTATTAGGTGTCATCCCTGTCCTAGCAGTTATGTGGTTGTGGTAGATGATTTAGATAGTATAGAATTGTTATTCAGTAGATGGCTCTAACCACTGTATTTTGGTGTGGCTCTAACCACTGTATTTTGGCGTACAATTTCCTATTTGTGCTAAGTAAAGCGCGTGATAATTTTCATGCATGAACATTTTATAAAAGTGAAGGGATCCCAAAAGTGAAAGCATGTACCAGCCTCTCGGATCAAATACATATCAATCTTCTCAATCAAGTTGGGATAGAATTCAAATCATACATTCGGATGTACAGGGACACATCGAGAAAGTGGAGAAGCTTTTTTTGAGACGGAGGTAGTAGTTCGAACAATTTTATCCCAAATTGAAATTGAAAAATACAAATTTATCATAATTTATCCCAATTTGCGGCGTCGAACACGGCCGCGCACCGATGGGCTAGAAGGGCCTGCACGATGGGGGGCTGAGGGGTGGTCATCTGCGCCATCCGCAAACTCGGACATGGAGGAGGGCTGGATCTGCGGCTTTGCAACCACTCTTGGCACCGCCGCCGTCTTGGTGGCTGGACTTGCGCCATCCGCCAACTCGGACATGGAGGAGGGCTGGATCTGCGCCGTCTTGGTGTCCATCAGCAACAGATCTGAGGAAGGCAACGGACATGAGACATCGGTAGGCTCCGACATTGAAGGCTGGATCTGCGCCGTCACAGCGATGTTGTAGGTCGCAGCGATGTTGTAGGCGATGGCTTCAAGACGATCAATGAGCATTATCGACACGGCCGCTATCTTGGTGTCCATCAGCAACCGATCTGAGGAGGGTAACGGAAGTGAGACATCGGCAGGCTCTGACATTGAAGGCTGGATCTGCGCCATCGCAGCGATGTTGTAGGTAATGGCTTCAATCGTCTTGGCATCGGTGAGCACTGTCGGCACGGCCACCGTCTTGGTGTTCTTCATCATCAACAGATCTGAGAAGATAAACGAAAGTGAGACAGAGAGAGAGACATTTCAACTGTTTCTGACGGTTAGATCCTCATCGACACTCTTAGATCCTCACCGGCACTCTTAGATCCATGTCGCCGCACGCACGCACGCTACAGATCCGCACTGCCGCACGCACGTATGCTGCAGATCCACGCTGCCGCACACACACACGCTGTAGATCCGCGCCACCGCACACACGCACACTACAGATCCGCGCCGCCACGACCGCCAGAGTAAGAGAGGAAGATGCGACTGCCAGGGTTGGTAGGTATGTGCTCTGCTCTTCTCTCCGTATGCATCCATCAAGGTAGAGAGAGCTATACAGGCCATCCGATCATAAATGATCCAACGGTGCAAGCGTACGTTGAGCTATCAACCAACCAAGATTCATGTGACATACATCTCGACCAATTAGAGATCAGCCTGTGAGTACCAGTGAGGAAAACTGAGTAGAACTAAGAGGGGGAAAAATGAGGAAATATTTATCAGAAGGGCAAAACTGAGTAGGACTGAATAAAATAAGTGGACCCAGAGGGGGAAAACTGAGTAAAATTAAGTAAAACAGGGGCACCCAAATAATAAATGGAGTAAGGGAAATTGAAGCTTTTGGCACAAAAATTGTTAGATTGTGTTATTTGAACAATATAGTACATTTTGGCTGACGTGATATTGTTTGCAATTCAAAGATACACAAGTGTGACGAATTTAGACTCATTTGGACAAAGTTTGTAAGCATAGTGGGTATTTGGGAGGTGTGTTGAGTAGAAAGCCCTGCATCTTCATAGCTAGTAGCTTATGGACTAGAAAGTGGTTTTGGGAAAGGGAAACTTCATATCTCTATATTTTCTTTTCCATTATTATTTCTCAAGGTTGTAGGTAACATAACAAGACTCCATGGGAAGGTTCCACCATGCCTTGAATTATTATGAATTAAATAAACCCAAAACTATATTTTTTGAGTTTAGTCACTAAGAGGGGGAAAAGTGAGGAAACCTCAAGCGATGAACTATAGCTAGTAGCTCATGGACTAGGAACTTATTCAAGCAAATAATACATACATTATTGTGATTATTCAACATACAAACTTGGGAACGTCACACCAGTTCAAATTCAATACAAAGGGATCCCCAATACAAATTGTTCATACAAATTCAAATTAATTATTTCAAAATACAATCTTTCTCTTGCTCCTGGTGTGACTCGCTAGGTCCACCACCTTACTCCGGGTAACCCTAACAGGGATATTACCGGTATCTACCTTCCTTTTGCCATCTTTCTTGTTCTTCTTCTTCTTCTCTTCGGGTTGTGCCAAGACCGAGACAACCATATCATACGAAGCTTGTGCTCTTTCTTGTAATGCATTTTCTTCCATTGCTTCACTCAGTTGTTTATCCATTGCTTCAAGGGCCTCTTGATCCATCTGTTCCCTCTGCTCTTGATCCATCGGTTCAAGCAGCTCTCGATCCATCTGTTCAAGCAGCTCTTGATCCATCGGTTCAAGCAGCTCTCGATTTATCGGTTCAATCAACTCTCGATCCATCGGTTCAAGCAGCTCTCGATCAATCGGTTCAATCAGCTCTCAATCCATCGGTTCAATCAACTCTCGATCCATTGCTTCAGTCTCCTCATGTTGAATTGCTGCTTCAATCTCCTCTGCATTTGTTGCTCCCGCCTGATCTTCCATTCCAAAAGCTGGGTCAACTGGATTTTTACAAAGCCTAGCAATGTGTCCAAGGGTTCCACAACGTTTGCACTTACATCGTCGAATCGGTGGACCACCCTCTGCACTAGCTCTGATCATATTCTTCCTCGGCCTACCTGCCGGTCTAGTCAAAACTGGAGAGTACAGTTTGAAGCCTGGATCGACTTTCATCCATTGGTCTTTTCCCAACAAGGTAGGAACATTCATAGCATATGCAGCCCTAAATTTGGCAATAGAGAAATACTCTGACATATACTAATCAACTTCACCTTCTGCACCCGCTATAACACTCATGAAAAACAATGCGTGTATACAGGGTATCCCACAGATCTGCCATCACCTACAATGGCATGTCCTATCAACCAAACTCACTGGATACCTCCACTGCCTGTTTTTACTGTCAGTGTGGGTTACCTCAGCCTCCATTCCTTTTCTGATGCATTTCATCTTCAATTGTTTTGCCCTGGCATGCAAAGACTTAATCAAAGATGGGAGCATGAGATGGCCAGCATATTTTGTGGCTGTAATTCTTTGACGCAGATCGATCTTTATCATGATCATCTGCCTAATCTTATCAAATATTTGCCACAGCATAAGCCCTTTCAATGACTTGACCTTTGCATTCAAACTCTTCGCAAGGTTACTTGTTACATAGTCTACCTTGCAAATTTCATTGAATTGGCTTCTTGACCACACCCTACCATGATGTTCATCCAAGTACTCCTTCACCCCAGGTTTTTGTTTATACAACACTTCCAAATGAAACAGATGCTTCCTACTACTGCATGTGCATGAAGCTGGCCATAGGTTGTCAGTATAAACTTTACCCTTAAATTTCTTTGTAAAATTCTGTACCAAGTGTCGCATACATTCCCTATGCTCCACTCCAGGGAATACTGCTTCTACTGCACTCTCCGAACCTTTGCAAGCGTCTGTGTGGATAGTAAGTCCTGGTGAATGACCTATAAGGTCGCGCAAATTCTGCAGAAACCAAGTCCAACTTTCCTTTGACTCAACCTCCAAAACTCCATAAGCAACAGGGAACATCCAATTGTGTCCATCAATTGCAGTAGCAGCAACTAGCTATCCTTTAAACCTGCCATGAAGAGTTGTTGCATCCACGGCCAAATAAGGCCTGCAACCGTCCAGAAAGCCTTTCCAGCAAGCTTTGAAACAAACAAAAGCCCTTCTAAAACATTCCTTCTGCATTATCCTCCCGCTTTTCAGTTTGTAGGGAACTGTATGCTTATTTATCACTACAACACTGCCTGGACTAGCCATCTCCACTTCAGCTTTGAAAGTGTAAAGCAACTGAAAGCTTTCATTCCATGGACTATTGATCCTGTCAAGAGACATTTCCTTTGCATAGAACATCCTCATGTAAGGTATGTTTATACTAAACTTATCATATATCAATTTTATGAGTGCTGTTAGAGTTTCTCTCAGCCAATCTATGATTGCATCTGCCAACCACCTAGTCTTCGCTAGCTTTGATTTCTCCTCTGGTGCTCCCGCTCGAGGTGGACAAGTATGGTCGATCGAGTTCTTCTTTATCTGAAACATAATTATAAGGGATGTTAGTAACAGTTAACAAATTTTACGCCATGATCTAAAATACACAACTGGTTGGCGTAGTACCTGAACCACGGTGCTTCTGAGCATTGTGGATGCATGCAGCCTCCACCTACACCTCTTGTATGGGCACTTAACTGTGAACCTACCTGGTTCACTTTTAATAACCTCATAATCATTCTTGGTGAGAATGCAATATGTAGTAATTGCATTATGGCAGTCCATCATCGTTTGAAATAAGGTGCCTTCTACAAGCTGAGGATCCTCCCTGTTCCACTCAATTGTTGGCAAGTCATCACCTTTGTAATCGGCTAAAACAAGGCTGTCATTGTTCTCATCCTTCTCTTCATCATCAGTGTCATCAAATCTGGCACCTTGTGCAATATCTTCCATGTATTGATCCTCCATTGCCAGCTTACTGCATCGATCTACCAATTCAGGAAACATCAACTCATCCTCATCATCTTGAGGACACGGATCCTCAATCTCTGCATCATCCTCCACATCGACCGCAGGAACTATCTGGCTACCACTAGCACTGGGGACAGATGGTGCTACTGTGGACCTACAAGGAGCGGGGCGGCGCACACGATTAGCAGAGGTAGCAACACTAGTGAGACAAGATGCCCGACCACCTAATGATGCCCCAACACCAGATGATGCCTGGACCCTGTCCACATGGATATAAATTTTATCGACATGGCAAGAATCATTTAAAGCAAAAAGAATTCCCAGATCATCGTCAGAAATTAGTGGAACATATCTTCCCTCCGTGCTGTTGAAATATTAGAAATCAACTGAATCGCCAGCGCCCCAGGGGTACTGAGTGAAGATGTTATCTTTTGAATCCCTCAATGAGATGGTAGTTGCAACCACCGCTGGGATGTAAAATCCGCTCACATTGCGTTCAGAATCACGCAAAAAGCTAGTATCCAGCCTAACCACCAGCCGAAAAGCTAGCGCTGGATCAATCCTATTCAAAAAGCAACGCAGTTAGTTGAGCAACAATGATTCACGCTCAAAAACTGCCGACTCTTAATTCAAATAGGCAGATGATGCTTACCCAGATGGAATCCATGTGTTAGATCCCTCTGATTCCCAATCTTCTCCGCTGTAGAGGGGCATAATCGGCACACCAGATGGATGTACAAACTCTACCGCCATAGGGGTAGATCTAGTGGAGGCGGAGCCCTCTTCGCCTCCCGGGGGTGGTGGTGGGGGCGGGAGCGGCTCGGGGGCAGACGACGCCATAAGGTAGGAGGGCAGGACGGCATGGTGGCAGAGGGGCGGTGTGTGAGCTCTTCCAATCTCGGGCGGAGGGGAAAGCTTTGGGTGAGTGACAGACCGCCAGTCCGACGTGTCTCATTGGGTCAACAGCCAACACCATTCAAAAGCAATGGTCCATTCACAACCACCGCAGCTCCCTAGCCGTCACCAGTAACGGTCTATGGCCTCTGACCAGACCGCAACCCTCCCATCCGAGCGTCTGCGAGGGGTTTCAAACTAGAGCGAGGGGAAAACTAAGGAAAAAACTAAGCGGCTGGGTAAAACTGAGTACAACTAACGACCCGAGGGCACAAAAATAGAAAACCCTATCAACAATACACCAACGAGTTTGACA
The DNA here is from genome assembly GCA_007115705.1 of Dactylis glomerata. Lineage (NCBI taxonomy): Eukaryota > Viridiplantae > Streptophyta > Magnoliopsida > Poales > Poaceae > Dactylis > Dactylis glomerata. The sequence continues at coordinate 3,940,987 of QXEO01002109.1, forward strand.
ACCTTGTCCCTGAGCAGGTAAAAAACTCTATTCCCTCACTCTCTCATTTCCGGTATGTAGGATCTTCATTATTGGGCATGTTGTAGTTGATATGGCAACCATATGGCAAAGGATATTCTTACGGTGACGCTGCCTGGCAGCTTAACCCTGCTTGCACGGCTGAAAGAAATCTGTGGTATATGCGTTGCCCGTTGATATGCATGTGGGCTGTTGAGTATCACTTGACGCAGCGGGTTATGCGGCAGTTTGATTTATTTCAGGAGTACCCGCCGATGTATGAGGACACGGATCATATGCTTCACCGGTATGAATCCTATTTCTGCCATTCCGCCATTTTGTAATGTACTTCTTGTTTGTTGATAGTGTACTATTTTATTATGCAGCTATGACAGGATCAAACATCGGAAGATGGATTGGCCCAATATTCACAAGATGCATATCAAGATGTTTCAACAATGTGTGGTGGAGGTTAAGCGGGCAAAAGGAATTAATGTAGCGGACCATTCTGATGTTGGTTTCAACAACTATATCCGTTGGTTTAAACCAAGGACTCATTTGCAGCTTCTTTCGGATGCCTACACGGATGCCATTTTGGAAGAACATTTGCCATTCGACCAGCTTGGCAATCTTGCTTACAATAAGCTTGTCAGAGAAGGGCACCAAGTACCTTCTGCTCCCGCGATTAACTTTGTGGTAAGCTTATTCTTCTTTTTGTAATCTCACTACTCCCTCCTGTGATTAACTCTGTGGTAAGCTTATTCTTCTCTTTAAGTGCTTTGGCGCGCTGCATATCCTGCCACCTCAAATGTTCCATCCTCATTCTCCACCTCTCCTCCCACGCCGCTTCCTCTTTCTTAGCTTCCTCTTTCATCTTTCTCTTTCTTTCTTCCACTTTCTTGGCTGCATCTTGTTCCTTCACTCTCCTCCAAGCCTCATTGGAAACATCTTCATCCTCCTTGTGACCTTGAGTTGAGCTATGTACCGTCCCCCTCACCTTTCTCTCCCTATCCCTCTCTACTTCCATGTTGCTTATATTATCATAGGCTCTCTTTATTATCTCATCGTACTCACGAATGCTCTTTATTACCCCCTCCGCTAGCTCCTTTTGATGTTGCTCTTCTCTTTCTCTCCTCATTCTTTCCTCACGAACCCTCAATTGTTGCTCTTCTTCCATTCTCATTTGTGTAGCTTCTTTCTTCTTCCTCTCGGCCGCATCCATCTCCATCACCTTCCTCCATGACTCATTGAAGGTCTGATCCCCCTCCTTGTTGGCTTGACTCCCCGCCATATCTACAATAAGAGTGGAGATAAAAGTTAGTAAACACAATATGAAAAATGTTATCTCAAATTTAGAAATTGTAGAGCACAAAATAGAAGTACATACAGAAATGGTCCTTGTAGATATCCTATAATACTAGTTAGATTTACACCACGGACTCCTCTATGACCTAGTTGTCTTCCTCTTTGTTGCCTAGGATTACGATAGCTTGGACCACCTTGGTGGCTTCGACCACCTCGGTGACTAGGACCACTTTGTTGGCTTGCAACACTATGTTGGCTACTCCTTTGTTGGCTAGGACCATCTTGGTGGCTTGGACCACTTTGTTGGGTACTCCTTTGTTGGCTTGGACCATCTTGGTGGCTTGGACCACTTTGTTGGGTACTTCTTTGTTGGCTTGGAACATCTTGGTGGCTTGGACCATCTTGTTAACTACTCATGGGTTGGCTTGTGTTTGGGTCATTTCTCTTTGTTCTTTTCCTTTGGGTACATGTCCTAGCATTGTGTCCATGACCATTACATTTTCCACAATGAGATCTATCACATGTCTCTTGAAATTGTTCATTTCCTAATTCTCTCGCACCACCACGACCCCATCCATCCATGTCGCCCCTAAAACACTTTGTCTGACGTCTTCCACATTTAACAACCTTCCATGATGGATGGGGCCATAGTTGGATTCCATGATACTTGGGCCACTGCGATTGGTCTAGGTATGGGTTAAATCTAGGAGCCCATATTTTTTTGGTGGTCGTGATGGAGAACTCTGACTCTCTCATGGTGAGAGGGTGATTGTAGTCCAAATGATGCACCCGAGCCGCCGTTAGCAAATGCGAGCAAGCGAGATGGAACAAAGATGGCCTCGCACATGTGCACTCACAATTCTTTAGAGAGACCTTGAATGCTCGGCCTCTGTGTTGGACACCATCGGCCGTGGTTCCTCTAGGCTTGTTCACTTGATAAATGAGCTCTTCATTATCATAAATGGTGGCAACTTCAGAATCTGCCTTACGAGACTGAAATGTCCTCCACTCGTCAACTTTGGGTGGGTACTCATATTTGTGCTTTTGTGTATTGTCTCCCGCAATTTGCCTATCCGTTTCATCTGAGTACTTCAAAAAATACTCATTCAACTTGTCGAATGTGTACCGCACAATTGCCATCACGGGCAATGCACGGACACCCTTGAGCACCTTGTTGAAGCACTCTGCCATATTGCTTGTACCTTCGACCATTTTCATCGAAGGCTCTTGCCCACTTTGTTCTATCTTGGATGTGCCTACTGAGAAATGCTTGACCCTTAGCATCGAGCTTTCTATTTGAGGTCAATTTGATGTACACGTTTGTGAAACGCCGGTCAGTGGAAAGTGAGACAACAATCTTGAAGATCATCGGTCAACTCCTTGCTACCAAATGCCCTATAGAAGTTTGAACAGAAATGCCTCATGCACCATCTATGGTGCAAAGGAGCATGCCCTGGAATTTCAATATTTACCGCTGCGAGAATTCCTTGATGTCGATCTGAGATGACACAAATTCCCTTTGTGGCTGTAATACCTTGGTCCTCAAAAGGTGAAAAAACCACTGCCAGTTATTGTTGTTCTCCACCTCAACGAAAGCAAATGCCAAAGGAACCAAACAGTTGTTGGCATCATTTGCTATTGCAACCAAGAGAGTCCCCCTATATTGCCCGGTCAAAAATGTGCTATCAACGGAGATTACCGGTCTATAATGCTCGAAAGCTTTCACGCTTTGCTGGAAAGCCCAAAATGCACGGCCAAATACTCGGACAGGTCTTCCATTGTAAATCAATTGTTCCTGTCCATAAGGCTCTACCACATGAACCATGCCCAGGTTTGCGTCGGCCATTGCTAAAAAACAACCGAGGAATTCGGTTGTATGCTTCTTCCAATCACCATACAACATCATGAATGCAGCTTGCTTCACTTTCTATGCCTTGCCGTATTTCACATCATAGTGAAAGAGAGCTTTAACAAGCTCCATGAATGTCTTGATGCTCATTGTTGTGGAAGTGACGAGATTTGGTTGGAAAGTCTATATGCGATG